>JASANE010001542.1:0-34401 GCA_030248225.1 Trileptium ribeirensis
TTGTCTGTACTTCGTTCAGTTACGTATTGCTCTAGTAGCCTGTTCAAAACTCAATTTTTTAATAAAATTTTTTAGTTTAACTAATATTTCGCAGCATCTTTTCCTACATTGCCATTGTGACATTAGCTTTATTTTACGAAAGTATTAAAGCCGCAAACAGATACTAAACTCCTTTCTCTTAAAACTTTTCAATAACACTGCCAATTTTTAAAAGCGCTTTAATAAAACCAGAATTCGCGATGTGAATTTCAATTTGGACTTCTTGTTGTTGTTTTTATAATTTTACTTTAAGATACGATTAGGTACGTATTTATACATAGATCATTTTTTAGTATACTTCTAGTTTTACTTGATAAGTTTTTATCTTGAAAATGAATATCAGTTTCACAGCTGGCGGAAAAAAGGCTGGCACACCTAAAGTCAATTTTGTTTCAGATACTTTCAAGCAGTTCCGATAATTATTGCACCAATAGTTTAGGCGTTCGAGCAGGGTGCACAGGTTTGCAAATAAAAGCCTTAGTATACACTAGTTTAGAAAATTAACTGGAATAAAATGTTTATTTATCCATTTATAATGCCCAGCGCCTGCCATTCCGCAGTAACGACTTTTGTGGTGCGTTGTGTTATCTTTGTCTCGTGTGAGCAATGTATGCTCGTGCGTTGTTATTCACTAGCTTTGTGAGGTTCCTTTGGAAATCAAACAAGTATATAATGACTAGATAGCCCAAGGCTTTGCTCACCTCGCTTGAATCAAAAAAAAACCAGCGCTCGATATACTGGCGCAGGCTCGAATGTCAAGTTTTGCACGATATGCAAACTAATTTGTTCGGACATTGAAGTGTTAAGAAATGTACGTATCTAATTGTGGAGCAAATCGAACACGACCCGAAAATATACATAAACCTTAAACTTGTTGTTGCAATTTCATAATCCTAATTTGGTATTTTGTAAGCTACTTCTTGTATTCTTTTATTTGTGTCCTTTACTTCATTAGGTTTACGTTTCAAACATATATACTTGAGATAAGCTACAAATGAACTATTTTTGCGACGGCATTTACTATCGCCTCAATATATTTATGTCAAAAATTGTTTGTGAAGTTTTTCAATCTTGTGTTCATTGTTCAAACTTCGGCTTTCGAAGACACTGTTGATCTCACTAGTGGAAAATTCTGTTTATCTTTGGAGTCCTGAGTCAGTTAGCGATAGGTATTTCAAGTACCTGAACCAATGCATGCATGACCTCCGAAGTGTTATCAGAGTTTATACGTCTGGTCACATCTTCTCTAGAGCAATAACACTATTCTTACTTTTAAACAGTTTATGTTTCGAAAACGAAGAAAAGTGTTGTTTTCGAAGACTTTTAGAAATTTTTTGTGTTGTCCAACTATGTCGACTATATTAAAAGGAATAATACAGCGTCGTTGGGTCCATTATCCACAACATTGTCCAACCAATCATGTTTAATCTTATTTTAATCCACGCTAGGCTGCCACAACCATCTTCTCATTTCTCAGTTTGTTTATACCCCGAGAATGACCATGTATGTGTAATATATTCATCGTCAACAAACTGGAGGCGCATATGAGATATCGAGGAGAAATAGCGAAGTAGATACTCGTGTGAAATCAACCATGAGCCGCAAAAGTCGTTTCCTGCCTTTTCCAACTCTGACTAGTCCTTGGTAGAAATTTGGTTTGAGGCCTAGCTGCGATAATTCTTTCTGTATATATTTATAATGATAGGAAGGATTAGGAAAATTGTTTTGTCATAATTATTGTATGTTGGTTTCGCGATAGTCCTAAGTTCTTTTCATAATCATTGTACGTTTTTTTCGCGATTCGCTTATGTTTAATGCAGAAAACGACATTTTGAGCTTTGCTACAACTGTGAGCATGAAATACAGGGGAATTCTTGAAATTTTACCTCATTTGCCTTGTCTGAATTAGAAGTTTCATAGTATCGGTAGCTATGCTGATTTATAAGCAATGTTCGTGTTAGCTCTTTTGAATCACACTATCAAATGTGTTTAGTGAGAACATTTATCAACGCCTTAACCCCTGAACACCCTAGGAAATTTGTTTTTGACAAGCTCAAGCCGGCATCATGGAGCGAACCCCGAATAATTTGGTGAGAACGGTGTAGGCAAATCACTGATCTACGGCGATGCTGCTGCTTGGTTCTTTAAAGAACCTCGCATAGTGAGCGAATAACAATGGAAATGTAGACGTAGGCCACGCGACAAACTTAGTTAGAACAACTTGATGCCTATTGGCAGAGATTGACATAAAAGTGTTCAATTTAGCTACAGTGATCTTGGATCTATTTGTCACAACCTGTGACATTGATTACGTTTTCTAACAAGCTGCACTTTAGGAGGGCGTTGTACACTTCAAAGTCTCACAGTGGTCGTAATAGAGGCCAGAAAGAGCATAATTTGCTAACTGTTGCTCTTCTTGACTCTCCTGGACCATGTCCATCTTGGCTTGGCGTAATTATATATAGTTATATACCAATATATATATTAGTGTGGTTGATAGAAAAACGCTGGTATTTTCTATTAAATATTGGAAGTACCTAAGACCTGAAACCGGTGCAGCAGTTGACAACGACTAGCCAGCAAATGACACATTTATAGCATTAAAGTATTTATTAGCAACACCAGTAAAATGAATACATGTATGTATGAATTGGTCAACGGGACATCTTCGGTTGGCGCATTGATACCGTTGTGTTTGACGCGGGGACAAGGTTTGCCCGATTGCTGTACACCGGCAGGATATCATTTGAATAAAGCGACGTTCAAACAGGTGCGTTTCTTGTTTTAGTGGCGTAAATACGTAAATGCAGTTTGTAGGATTAGCTCTTTATGTTATGAATGATTCCATATGGTCTTTGCGTTGACATCAGAGCAAGCTGTTGAATTGGAAACGTTCCGAGAGATTCTGTCGCTGCAATTGGCATGGCTTGATAATGTATTGGCTAGAATACAATAATTTGCTAGCTCAATTTTGGTTCACATAGGCGTGAATGCCGCCGGTAACCACATTCTACCTACGTAGTGGGCGCCTCGGGCTTCATGGTGTTTGATGTCTCATGCAAAAATGGAAAATTTATTACATATTTACTACATGGAGGATTCGGAAAATGTTGTCTATATTGCACAATGATGGCAACGGCCACCGTTCCTTATGCTGTCCTAGTTGGGTGGGGAGAGGACGGGAAGGTTTCGGACGACTTTGTCGCAGCAGTGGAGCACAGTGATGGCCGGCTGAATTTCAAGAATTTACTGAAGCTCGAGTTCATAACATCACTTGAGCTATACAAAAAAGAAAAGTTAGCAAAATCATTTAAGTTTATTTTTCTAACTAATCATGTAATTTAATTTTATTAACTAATCTTGAGAATATTTTCAAGTATGTGAGAAACACAATTCTTGTCTATCTTCCTGGCTCTCCTTAAATGCGTAGGTCTTTTGAGAAACCTTTTAAGAAACTGTCCCAAAACGGCGTCCGGAGCAATTTCACTACTATAATTGAGTTTATCAATGCACTTTAATCTTTATCATAATTTTGAAACCAACATACTAGTTTAGAATATCAGAAGTTGCCGACAGAGGTGACATTCTAATCAATGATATTACAACTTTGCGGGCTTAACCTAAATACACATAAATTTGTGATGTTGCAACATATCCAAGTTATTTAACTGTTTGGGAATCTCTGTGTTAATGCAGTGTATCTGAAAGATTACAGTGGAAACCATATATTAGTATTGACCTCAGTATTAGTATTGGCCTAATAAGTGTTATTGAACGATTTAGCTGCAAAAATTTGTAATATAAAGCGACTTATCATCGATCGCATGTATCTATTCACATAGAAGTGTGCGCGTGCAAAAAATACCGTTGTGTTATACGCTGTAACTGGCGCCATAATGGACATCCTATACAGCGAAAGCTAGTTATGTCCATGATGCTAAATATAAAGAACTAAAACAATCTTATATATTAATGACCTAAATCCATACATGCTGACGCTCCTATGTCTCAGGTGGCATATAGGCGGGGTCGGTGTCGGCGGGACGTTGTCTCAAGGAGAGGATCGAGGCCCTGGGGTTATCTTCCGGGGTGTTGAAAAAGAGGAGCACCTGCCCTCTCCCCAACCCTCCCCTCCACCGCGCTTGCTCACGGCCCAATGTTGTCGATTTTACCCCGTTTATTCCAATTTTCATCCTAATTTTGGTTATATTCGCTAAAATATTTGCACACCTTCAGGCGCTGGGGAGGGGTATGGTATAGAGCATTAAGGTGGCAGGGGCTGCTGTCAGGAGTGGGCTAGACCAGAGCCTCGAGGAGGTGTACGAGGCCTTGGGGGAAGCAGTCCCCTGAACCCCTGCTTCGGCATGTATGACCTAAATCATATCAATTTTCTTTGCTAGTTTTCGCGAAAAATTTCTTATTGTAAAATTAGGAAATTAATATTATATACAGACCCAGCGCATTCCTCTAAAGCTAAGAAAAATACTGTCTCAAATTCCATTACCAGACAAATTAGGTGCCTCAATCCAAATCACTTAGCTGACAATTTTTGACTAACAGTGAAGAACATTAGGTTCACAGACAACCACTGTTATCAACACATCTTACAGCTGCTAATACCAAACCAACGGCATAGCAGTGATAAATAATAGTAGATGAACAACCGCTTTAGACTATACTTTCGCTTTAGATAACCTTTAGATGGCTATTAGATAGCTTCCCGGTTCCTGTTAAGTTACAGCATAAGAAACTAATGTAATGGAAACTAACTAAAGCGTGTACTTGCAGTTTCATCTGAGCATATAAAGGAATAGCTAAATGTAATGCGGGGTGCTAATTGTTACCTATTTTGAAAGCGTTATCTTGTGTTATAGTGAACCCACTAAAATAGAATTTGTATTACAAAAGTCGAACTCTTCTTTGTCAAACACAATTCTCATTTTTTTAAAAATCTTGTCTTCGAATTCTCTTTACTATATATGATAAGTCCACCTGTAGTTTCAATAAAAATGTATGATAAAAATACAATAAATACCATCACAATGTCTCTTATATGTATATATAAGTATGTGTATACTTCGTTTGTTCCCTACCGCGTCAGATGTATAAAGCAGCATTCGCATTATCACATTTTCAATGGTATCGTTAAAACTTTTCCCACTGCGATATAACGATAGTATATATTGCTCTTTTGAGTTCGAAATGACGGAATTGTTTTGAAGTATTTGTCGACTAAAATATTACGCGACCGTGAACGATGTCTACGTTTTGAGACTAATTTTGCTAAGCTGCAATTATAGAGGTGAGGATCGAGGCTTTTTGGGCTTGGTTGGTACGATAATGAACCTAACATTAGGTTTTTCGAGCATAATCGTCCCTCAGGTTGTTTTTTTTTGTTTCCTGAGGGAAGCCTAACTGTCTTTATACTTTTAAGCCGTTTATATATCGAACGCAACCGAAATAATGAAGTATAGATAACCGTACAAAGACAATACCGAATAGAAGTGACAAATAGTCGGATTTTCAGGCTCTGGCGCGTGCTCGGGTCTCGCATAATCCTTAGGGTCCGGCTCGACTCTCGCTTAGGGTACGGCTCGGCTCTCTATAATCCATGTCCGACTCGGCAGTTTCAATGAAGGGCCTGGCTTGGCTCGGCACTTAGGCTCCTAATAATAGTACTTTGCGATTCAGTAATAGTAGAGCGAGCATAATGTAATATATAAACAATGAAAATAATTATATATAGTTGCTTTTAGAGCTTTAAAGCTCAGACCTGCTCTAATCCCGGTAGTTCTTGCTTTTGGCAGGTACTATAATTATGTTTTTGTTTTGGAAAAGAGCGTCTAAGATCCGACTATAGCTTTTCAATATGCACTAGGTTGTAGCTCGGGTCGACTCTTAAGATATCATAGTCGGCTAGGCTCGGCTTTAGAGCCAAGCAGAGCCGACCAGCGCCGAGCGAAGAATAGTAATCCATGAATGCATTATGATAACGTGACGATGCTTTGTACATTTTTAAAACCCCAAGAAATTTCAGAACTCAAAATCTCGTTGTACGCCAATATCCATAGCCAATTGGGTCCTCGTCGTCATTTTTTTGGAATTTGCGGCAAAAATGGTTGAAGAGCTTAATTTTTCGACAGACAGGAAATTTATATATACATTCACGCACGCAGCGCAGTAAAAACTATTAAAGATCCAGTATGAAGTTGCAATTATCACAGATAAATATAGAACTAGGTTTCCTTCACATAACACTAACTGAGAGCAACTCCATACTAAAGCTTCGTTCGCCTCCATTTGGTGTTCCATTTAGTGTTTGCAAAAACTGTGGAAAATACATTCTTAAAATCTTAGATATGTATGCATAGGGATAAGCATATTAAAATATTTCACTTCTTTGTCACGATTTCCTTTTCTACCTGAGACGATTATCCTAACTATATAAATCCGAATTATATTACTAAAAGTTAGAGTATATCACTTCCCAGCATTCAAATTTAATAGTACACCAACGTGTTTAGCCTTACCTCATTGATTCTGAGAGATTGGGTTGAGCTATAACGTTTTGTGACGCGTATACCACACGCACCCCTCTCCCCAATTTGTTGTAACATACTTTGATGCTACTAGACCAACCATACGATGTGTCTCATTAAATTCATTCCTATCTTGGTTTGGCTATGGTTTTTCCATTCCGCATATCCTTATATTGTTTGTAACTTATAAAATACAGACGCGTGTATGATGAGATCGAACATGAGTTTGGACACTTTAGGACTTGAAAAAGAGCTTGCACGAAATAATATTTGATACTCTTTGAATGGTAAACAAATGACAATAAGGTTATTTGCCCAATTTCGCTGTTGTTTCAGAGCTTCCGGGCAGCGCTGTTTTGTCTCTTTTGGAACAAACTTTTCAGTAACCGTCTTTTTGCTATGGAAAAAGGCCATATAGCTCCGACCTGCTAAACAATCCAGATAGCTGGTTCTACTTTTACTTTAACTTTTCATCGAATATAACTCGCGAAAACAATCAATTTTTGCTTAAAAGTACAGTGACTGTTTTATAATTTTTTCATTTTTTTTCTAATTTTCTAGAAATATTTTATTTATTTATTGAACTTTTGAAAAATACTTACTATTATACCCCACCTAAACATTCTATAGTTATTCCTGGCCGCTATCACATACTTTTGGGTTTTATATCTTTACTGCTACATTAACTGACGTTTCGAACTCATCTGTGTATGCATTTGTCCTATGTTTTTATATTTACGAGGAGATAAATTACTATTTTTTATTTGTTTGAATTGATATATCTATATCATTACTTATTGTACGCAGTTTTAACGTTAACAACCTGTATTTATAGTAATACTTTACTAATTGCCAAATTTCCCAATCAGAAATAGTTTTTTTTATATAAATTGAGAACTAGTTTCCGAAATAGTTTTGTGAGTATTTTAGCGTTCAAAACGTGTATTTTCTGAAAAAATGTAAATATTTATGTTTGATAAATATTGCTTTGTATATCCATATATAATTAACGTAACATTTTATGATTGCAGAATTTGAATTATTTTGATACGGTTATCGTAGGGGCTAATAAGCTTCTACCCTGAATTTTGCCATTTTTGGAAAATTTTCGTTTCAGCTTATATAAACCGTGTAGGGCCTGGAAATATTCAAAAATATTTGTTTGTTTGATTTGCCAGCAGTTTCACCATGCGGTACAACACATACCACAAGACATGATATCTACACAAAGGTCTTTTAGCTCTTGGCAGTGTTATGATTTATTTTGGGAGTTATAGGTTTATTTTGTGGTTGTCTACTTCGAATTTCGGCTACTATTTGCATAATGTTCTAGCTTATTTGTTATTGTAGCCTAGTATGCTCATATAATTTAATATTCCAGAAAGGTATTGCTTTCTGGTACAACGATTTTAATTCGAGCTAACTCAGTGCGATCCATATGTTCATGCACTAATAGATAACCCACATTTATATATGAAGCTGTAAAGCCATATGCTTAAAAACAACCAATCAACCAATTTTTAACGATATATCGATCACCGTATTCGTAACAATATCTATACACAATTCATAATTTTTGCACAGTATTACTAAAAGACTCTCGCTTGAAATATTGTTTTTATGATTCGTTAGCCTAAAGTCAAGCTAGCAGGGCGTAAGCTATAAGCAGGCTGTGCCGTCGTCGATATGCTAAGCCTATGTCTGAGTCTTAGCCTATGGTAAGGCCTTATATGAGCCGTATACAAAGCCTGAGACTAAGTCGAGGTATAGTGCCCCGGAACCTCAAATGCTAAGCAGCTGTTCTGTTTTGACGGCATTTCATGGTATGTAATATTAATTCTTCATTTAATTAAATGTTCATCAGTTGTTAACAATAAATAATCATTGTTCCCTGACAGATATGTGGGTTTGGTCAACTTCCGTCTTCGAATGGATGTGCGTCGCGCGAGGTCGACCTGCCTACGTTAGTCCTACGCCTTACTACTTGCCTTAAACTGTAGCTTTGTTAAGACGATTTAGGTGCATCCATACATCAGACATTGTAAACTCAGTTTGTAATCGTCATTATTAGCTGAATAATTAACCTAATCTCGTAATGGATTCTTTACATTATATATAGGTATATAAGAAAGATAAAATCGGCTCACCGTGCTGCAAATCATTTGGGGCCACATCTATGACCGGGTGACCAGATATAGAAGCCGGCAGTAATTCCTTCTCTATTATGCTCAGCATAACAGAATATTGACTTTTGTCTTCTTATTTATCTGCCCTATTTTTCCGCGGGGACGCAGTGAAAACTAAGTGCATGTAAACCAAGCTCTCCGACGATGATTGCTCTAAATTCGCAATTAGCGGCTTCACCTGACGACAAAACAACTTCCAATACACACCAAATGACTTTCATTTAACTTGAAAACTGTAGCCTTTTAAGTAATGCCTTTGCTGAAAATACAGTTGTAATCCGTCTGCAATAGCCAAGCATATATTCAACTGGTTATTAACACTGGTTTTTATCCGAATTTGCAGAGTTATTTTACATTCCTTGATTTTTGGAATTGCCTTGTTACTAGGTACTTTCCGTAACTGTGTCGCCGGGTCAATATCATAGTCGCGTCACTGAGTCACGGGTCAGTACCGTGACCACGCCACCGGGCTACCGGGTCATAATATGATGACTGATACTATCTCTGATATCTATACATATGTTTACAAGTATATTGAGCACTCGGTCATAGCAATTTGCGAAGTTTAGGTCATTGACAATTTCCCCGCGTAAGATTTTGGGAATTCCGCTGTCAGAGCCGTTCCACGCTTGTCTGTCAACAATAGTCACTGGCTGTAAAGATTCTTGCCCAAACAGGGATGGCTATGGAAAGATGTCGTATCACCAGACATCACTGGTTTTCGAAAACATGCGACAATGAGGCTCTAGTTTACTCTAGTTTGTGTTTGTAGTTATAAGTCAAGTTTTCGAGATTTACCTTTCCCGCTATCTAGTCCTAACAATAACATTCAAGGCTCTAAGCCTGTACAAAACTGTAATAATTGACGTCCTACAACGATCACATTTCAACAGCAATTCTTTGTTTTCCGTTGTTAATGATATCCGATTAACACCTGGGATTCAAGACTATTGACTGCACAAAACCCCAAATGATGCCCATCCGATGACGGTCATAAACAGACTTGAATTTTAGTCATTAGTGTAACTACCGATTAATTTGTCTTTTTTGTCAATGTATATTAGATTGTGTTACGAATAGACACACTTTCAGGACGCTAAGTTACACGCACATACATGTAATAGTTGTAGCACAGCTATCGTGCGTTAAGTGATTTGTGCGCACGGTTGTGACGAGTTCAGACGAGTGCGTTAGCACGAGTTTGAACGAGTTAAACAAAGGCAACCGTGCGTACAAATCATGACGCACGCACGCCTGGCTGTGCTATAACTGACTTGTAATACACCTAATCTAGCAAACAGGTCGTTAAGTCAATTTGATGCACGGCTTTAACTATGTAAGCTGTGTTACAAATATGTTTGTCATGTTATTATTGAGATACGCTGAATATATATAAAGCTTAAGTTTAAGGATACAAGCCTAATTATTGTACCAAGAGTACACACGATGAGACATTGCATAAGACTGTAAATATTATGTAGATTGTGGGATGACGCGATCGATTTTTGTGTCATTTGCCACACTTTTTGGGTAATGTTCAAAATATTTAAACACTGGAGTAATAAGTTAACGAAAATAAAGAGTTGAGACATTTACATAAGTTGAGAGACCAGGACAAAAGTGAGAAACTTGACCCCACGACCCTTAAATTGAGAAAATACAAAAATTTTCACCGTTCATCCCACAACGTATGTAGTGTTGTGTGGCACACTACATTATATAGGTTGACACACTAAGGGTTCAGCGTGAAATCCTGATTATACTTCGCGGTACTCGGGTTACTTTATGCACTGATTTGCGACTCACATATGCTCAGTTATCGGAGTATGGTACTAAATAATAGTAAAGTTACCTGATACAAAACGTTTGGAGTATGTCTTTAAACCCAAAGTATTGTAGTTCTGAAAATCTCTGGATAAGCATTATATAGCAAAAAGTACTCATCCGATATTTATCATTCATATTATTAACATATTGATTTGTAAGCCAGATGTTCTCTCACTGTTCAGTTGAGGAGGTGAAATTATTAACTATTCTAAAATAATTAAATATTCTAAAATTATTAATTATTATCTAATATTTTTTAATTATTGTGTAAATTATTGATTATTGTAAAATTATAATTATTATTATGCATATTACAGATTTGGAAACAGCGTTGCATTTGTTACAAATTAAACAGGAGTAAACATGTATTCACAATTAATTACCATAATTAATGAATGTACATACAGAAGCTATAAAATAATGCCTTCGACAGGTTGTTCGTGCACTTTGTGAGTGACTGCTAGAGGCGTAAATATATTATAATCAAGAGTTCATGATGAACCCTTAATGAAGAGGGTAACTTTCCTGCCACGCCACGTTATATACGATGTGGGATGACGCAGTCCATTTTTGGATTAGTAGCTACACTTTTCGGGGGGGGGGACACGTTTCCTACTTCTGCCCTGTCCCCCCACAACTTTTGACTCAGCTTTTGTTCTGCATAGCCGACTTTGGCTCTGTCCCAAAGAGTGTAACACTCCTGCCACACGACGTTATATACGATGTGGGATGACGCGGTCCTTTTCTGCATTAGTGGCACCACTTTTCCTGGAGGGGGGGCAAGTTGGGTCTTTTCGGTTATCCCCCCAGCCCGAATTTGGGCAATTTTAAAGTTACAGATAAAATTTTGGTAGCAATCGATTCAGCTCGACGAGCTGGTTCAGAAAATATCCACTTTACCCACATCCCTGACAAAATTTTTTTTTCGATTTTTTGAGGTCCCAATGGTCCCCCCTCGGGAACCCAAAAAATTTTTCTTCGGAATATGGTCATATTGGGTATCATTCGACTCGGCTTGATAAGACAAGTTGATTAGTATGTAATTTTTGAAATCTACCCCACAGTTAGAAAGTTATGAGGGCCCATGTAATCTTTAGGGACCGTACGTTATAACGTTAGAAAAAAGAACAGCTTAGAGCGGGAGGCTCGGGGGGCGGCAGCCCCCCGACTTAGTCTAAGGATTAGTGTATGTCTCATATTAGGGCCTTAGCTTAGGCTAAGACTAAGCTTAGGCTTAGTATACCCAGAACGGCATGGCCTGCCATTTATTTCTGCGCCTCAGGATTACTTGGGCCATCATAACTTTCTAACGATTTCAAAAAATTAAGCACTAATCGACTTGTCTCATCAAGCTGAGTCGAATGATACCCAACATGACCATATTCCGAAGAAAAAAATTTTTGGGTTCCCAAGGGGGGACCATTGGGAACTCAAAAAATCGAAAAAAATTTTTGTCAGGGATGTGGGTAAAGTGGGTATTTTCTGAACTAGCTCATCGAGCTGAATCGATTGGTACCAAAATTTTATCTGTAATTTTAAAATTGACCAAATTCGAACTGGGGGGATAACCGAAAAGACCCGGCAAGTTTTCCACTTCTGTCCTGTCCCCCCACAACCTTCGAGTCAGCTTTTGTCCAGCCTTGCCGACTTTGGCTCTGTCCCATCCGCCCCTTAACTTTTGTTCCCAATTTGAACCAAAAGCGACTGATTTTTGTTCGATAATACATGTCTATTTTTTACTATTTTCAGGTCCTAGCAGTTACAATCAACGAAACAGAAACCGTGGGTTCGTTACTCGTTCGAGCGTGTGAACGTTATGCATTAGAAGTCGAGCGATACTTCATTTTGCTACGAAAGATAATGATTCCCGGTGACGTTTGCGTTCCAGATGAAGCCGAGCAGTTATCGAAACTTGTAATTCTTGATCTAGATATTTTCCGTTATTTTTAATCACATTCACATTCTTTCGTACTGTGTATCTATTCTACTATTCAAAGAAACCTATTTAATCAAGCCGCAAACTATCAACACAACAAACTGCTTGCCCGAATTTATTAACATATTGCGTTACTATTGATCAAAATTTGTGTTTTGGTTTGAAAACGTTAACAAATGCCCACTTTTTATCTTTTAACCGCCTATTGCAACATTTATACGATTCACATTTTGTCACACGATGTATTGATGATACCGTACAAAAGAAACCTATTTAATCAAGCCGCGTTCAAGCTATCAACATGAAAAACTGGTTGCCCGAATTTATAAACATATTGCATTACCATTGATCAAAATTTGTGTTTCGGTTTGGAAACGTTAACAAATGCCCACTTTTTATCTTTTAACCGCCTATTGCAACATTTAAACGATTCACATTTTGTCACACGATGTATTGATGATACCGTACAAAAGAAACCTATTTAATCAAGCCGTGTTCAAGCTATCAACATGAAAAACTGGTTGCCCGAATTTATAAACATATTGCATTACCATTGATCAAAATTTGCGTTTCGGTTTGGAAACGTTAACAAATGCCCACTTTTTATCTTTTAACCGCCTATTGCAACATTTAAACGATTCACATTTTGTCACACGATGTATTGATGATACCGTACAAAAGAAACCTATTTAATCAAGAAGCGTTCAAGCTATCTACATGTAAAACTGGTTCCCGAATTTATAAACATATTGCATTACCATTGATCAAAAATTGTGTTTCGGTTTGAAAACGTCAACAAATGCTCACTTTTTACCTCTTAACCGCCTATTGCAACATTTAAAAGATTCACATTTTGTCACACGATGTATTGATAATACCGTACAAAAGAACCCTATTTAATCAAACGGAGTTCAAGCTATCGACATGAAAAACTGGTAGCCCGAATTTATAAACATATTACGTTACCATTGACCAAAACGTGCATTTCGATTTGAAAATATCAGCAACTGCTTACATCTTACCTTTAAAACGCTGATTCTAACGTTTATTAATAGACAACAATCTACTATTGATATATATCCACAATAACATTTTCGCAGCCTTGTGAGAAGAAACATTTTCAATGGATATATCAAACATCCCGTTGATAAGTTTAACGTAAACATAAAATGGAAACTGGTGCCTATTGAGATATTTCAATTATAAGTATGGTAACAACAGCACGGTTTCTAGATAAAAAGTAGATATGTCGAAGGCCTAAGCCTTCGTAGGTAGGAAGATTTAAGATAAAAGGCCTTAACTTTTAGGTAGATAAGCTCCGTAAACTAACATGTAAACTATCCTGAGAATCGGAACTCGGTTCATATATGGGCAGGTGGGACATCAGTCAAATATTAACTTGAACCACAGTAGACGAACGTTATCTGATCTGTTTTTTAAAACAGCGACGGGAAGTTGTTTGTATATGTACGCTGCTTAGTTTTAAATAGCGTCTTAAAAACCCGTGAAATTGGGTTAGAATATATTTTAAACGTTGTTTAGTAATTGTTATAATATTTAGAAAACTTTTTAAAATTGTCATTTTGGAGCTATAGTGGAGCTCATTTTCGAAAATATCAAAATTTAGCCAAGGAATAGCGTTTAGCGCATCGTTAGCTGGCTTAAATGAGTGTATCGCATTTCCAATCCAGTGATCATAGAGGACAATACAGTGACATTGTAAAGTTTGAGTCTTGTTTTAGTAATGCTAACCAGTTTAATATACTGAGAATTCTTTAGGTTATTTACCATCTACCGTGAACATTAGACCTTAATTAGCGTGATTTGACAAAAATATGCGAAAGGCAAAAGCAAAAGTTGAAAAAGTTGAATAAAAAATCCTACCGCTGAGCTGTGGAGCAATGCCTACATTATGGTAAGCTCGACAAGCTATAATTCCATAAAAGTTCTAGTTCCACATCTGTGTGTAAACATAATTTTTGATTAATTTACAGTTTCAAAATGTTTGCCAAATTTAAAATGTGTATTATACCCGAAAGTTTGGTCGCTATCAATGTTTTCCAAAATTAATACGCAAAAGAATTATATTTTTTGGGATATTGCTTTTCTGCCTTGAAGCGCACTGCGTTGCAAAACAGTCAGTCGTGTTTCTTCACGAATCTTAGTCGCTCGCACACATAACAGAGGTAAAGTTCTATAACAGGTTTAAATAAAATTTTTTTATTATTTTAGATATCTGGAAATCAAGTGGAAATTCGGGAAAAGTTAGTTTATCACGTCCATCTCGATCGTGGCATAAGCCCATCAGGTCGTCCAAGAGTATTCGGTTTGACAATCCGTGCGCAAAAAGATCCACTACGCCCAGGACTCCGTGTATGGGTTACTGGTGTAGACGGAGATGGAGTTGCTAAAAAGAGAGGTTAGCTAGCACGCATGCTGTTTACGCAGTATTTTAACCTATATAACTATTTGTAACACAGCTTATATAGTTAAAGCCGTGTATCGAAATGCGTTAACACACGTTTGGCTACATTAGCTGTATTACAAGTCAATTGTAGCACAGCTAGGCGCGCGTTAAGAGATTTGTAGGCACGGTTGTGTTATTTAACTCGTTCAACTCGTGGTAACACACTCATCTGAGCTCGACAAAACGGTGCGTACAAATCAATTAACGCACCATGGCTGTGCTACAACTAGCACTTGTAAAGCTTCAAAAATTCTTAAAAAAACTTTTATGCAGAACGAAAATTGTTTTGTTTGTTTTCGCACATAACACGTTGGGCCCATGGATTTTCTCTACTCTTAAAAAGGCTTTTTATGCTGTTCCAAAATCATTTGTCTGGTTTTTTCATAACACGTTGTGCCTAGTGTTTTTCATGTAAATCTATGTGGTTGTAAACACAACCGCACCGGTGGTTTCTAGCACATAATCTAAATTAACCTTCATCGTATTATGGGTTTGTGTTTTTGCCGAATGGAGTCCCTTAACATTTTTCAATAATATTCAGCTGATGCGGAAATAAACAGAATCGCTTGATTGCCATCTACAGCTTAGCTGTTGCACATATATGTCAGATCAGTAGTTTTCGAGCTATTAACCAAAATTTACAAAAAAACACGAAATGTTATGTTTTCAAATTGCTCTCAATTTAAAGTTTATTGGATGTGAAGGGCAATTTCATATGGTTGTTGAATCAGTTAATCGCGCTAGTTACATTATTTGACACCCACAATAGACGTATTGCTCTTCTGAGGCACCACAAAGGCATAAACAATTTTGACGCTAGACAGAGTAAAACTCGAAATAAAACTTGGGTTGTTAAATCAAATATTCAGAACGCATCAGGTTCGCGAAAGAGACAAGTGAGTTTTATAATTTCAACAAACTGCATACAATCAACGTTTGTATACTATGGAGCAACCTGGAATAGGATACTAGAATGACGGCTACAATAATGTTCTGTCACATGCGAAGAGTTACGTCTTTGCATTTTCAGTTTCCCGAACTTCATAAAATTATACTGGTTCGTAGGACAATTGTGGGATCATTATACTTTTTAGAGAATAAATCAATATTCTGCTGTTAGGATAAAGCCATAGAATTAAATTAGATTATAAGCAAATTCAATATTATCACCTACAGGATTGGCGGTAGGCGACGAAGTTTTAGCCGTAAACAAATATTGCGTTCGCCGTTTGAATCCAAATTCGATCGAAGAAATCCTTCAACGCAATGATCATTTATGTCTTGTCATTCGTACAAAACGTGTGTCATTGCCGATTTGGCTTGAAAGTATCAACCCGATTGGAAGTCAAGACAGGTAAAGGAAGCGAAATTAAAAAAAAACAACTTGATCGCAGTTTCTCTTCATTACCGATGTTTGTAAACGTCTGAACTCAGAAAAGTTGAATACCTCAAATGTATTTATTGTGTGCAGAAGATGGAAGCTAGGCGATGAAAAGATCATATGGCGCATGCCAACTTGCAGTTTTCAACAGTAGTAGCAGCAGCGACTAAAAGAACGTTTAAGCCATATATGGTGTCGCATAAATAATGCGCCAGCATTAAAGTATCCCAGCAGGACAAATAATAAACATACGTAAAAGCGTTTTGGTATGCACATACTCTTATATGAATGCATTATTGCAGTCGAAAACGCACATTTAGCAGAATTTATAATCATGTCAGGTTTCAGAAGAGATAGCTCCTCCAATATAGCACCTTTCAGGCATAACAGGGTTTGTGGTTTGCGTTTGTATACGTTTTTCTTCAATACTCCTCATAGAAAAAGTTAGTTCGATTTAGATCAGGAGAAAATGCAGGCCATTCGACAGGGCTTAGGCGCGACAGCCAACGGTCTGAAGGTATCGCCGAACCAACGGCACGCAGCCATCGCAACATGATACTGCATAACGGACGATACTGCATAAAGTAAAGCCTGTCAACATTTAGTGACTTTTGAATATTGGGAAAAATTTTATTTCTCAGCATCATTAGATAGTTGTCTGCATTCACAGTACCATCGAAAAAGAACGGCCCAATAAATCCACAAGACCATATTTCGACCCATACTGTCAGACCAGAGGCATTCCATTGTGTTATATAGTGTCATGAAGGTTTTCTGCATGCCAATAAACACAATTATTCCGGTTAACATAGCCGTTCAGTTTAAATTGCGTTCGTCGAACCAAATGACATCGTGCTTTCGTCTAAGTAAATGGCTTCGTCAACCAAGTCCTGATCATCGTCGCGAGCCTGTAGATATTTTCACAAAATTCAACCTTGCGATCATAATCATCCTCAATCAGAGCATGAATTAACGTCGGTCTAAACGTTTTAGACACATACTCTTAATTATTAGAAAAAGATTTGCTGATGCCGGTTTCAACAGTAAAACGGCGAACTGACTTTGTTCGACCACTGCCAAAATGATATAAAATATCAACTACTGCAGCATCACCAGATGCCGTCGGTGGTCTCCCTATTCGGAGCAAGTCTGTCATGGAACCTGTTAGGTCAAACATTTTATTAATCGAGGCAATAATTTTATGATACGTGATCTGTGAAGACGAACTCTGGTACCAATGTCGCACAACTTCGCGGCAATTTTGGTTAAGTGAATACAGTGTTACTTCAGTTGTTCGGTCAGCCAAAAAGAGTCTAATATCAGACATTTTGTTATACATAGATATTTATAATATGTTCGTTATAATTCCTGAAAGTATGAGGGTTGTAAGTATGTTGTGTCAGTCTCAGCAGCAGTTTGAAGTTGGGGCTTTACTTATAGGACACCCTATATATCAATATTACCTGGACTGAGAAATTGAGCTGCTGACGGAAAAGTTAGGAATTCACTACTGATTTTGATATAGTGCGTTTTCACTTACACTTATGAGATAGCAGCGGTATTGTAATTTTACAAAATGTGTCAATTAGTTAGCCCGAACACGTTCATAATATTGTTTCACTGTTCTTCGCGTCCGGAGGGGTTTGGTTTTAAAGATTTAATTACCCATACCACCGTGACTACTGCCACTGACTTTTAGTTTTTTTCATTTTCACTGCTGACGTGCATATAGCATAACAGGATCGTGAGACTATTTAATTTAAAATGACAAAATCCCTAAGGCGAATGACTTTTTGTTTATCTATATGGTTTATTTTAGCTTACTATTTTGTTCTTTGTTAAGCTGAAATTTTTAAATATCATACTTGTAGTCGTTCTGTCTTAAGTGCAACGAAGTGAAGATCTTATTCATCATGCTTATATGGAGGAGAAGGGATTATCAACCTGAAGCGTCAACCCGCCCCACCTGTTATCGACATAAAGCGCTAAGTTTATAACATGTCACTCGATCCCGCCGGCGGCGCGGAACCTATCAGCGGCGCTGAACTCGCCGACGACCTTCCCCTTTTCCCCACGCTGCCGATCAGCTTATCTCCTAGGAGGTCAAAGGGAAACCCCTGGACTCCTGCTTCCCAGAGGGGCCAGCTTCCCCCTGGGACCTTGGACCTCCTGCACGTATGTTCTTGTCATTAGATCATTTGTTCACACTTCCAATATTATGTTTCAATATAGTGCTCTGTCACAGAATAGTTTAACATCAACATTGATGACTCTGCGTGGCTCCGAATGTTGGTCCACAAAGGCGGGTTTCGTGGGCCTGAAGAAATCCTCAGAGACCTTGAGTACGGAAATAATGGTGGTCGGCAACGTTCCAATTTTCGCGGATATCCGCGGGTTCAAACATTTTTGCACGCGCTCACATTTGTAGCAGTTTTTCATACTATCAAATATTATATTTTGTTATGCATAACATAATTAATTGCATTTTAGCATCAACTTAAGCTGTGGTACTGCATCCTGTGGTGGTAGCTCTGAAGGCACACCTCCGGCAGGTGGAAGTGGTGAAGACACTGAAATAATGGCAATATGGCCTCCCGCTTCTCATCAGACAACGCCATTGGAATCAGATGCAACGCCAGGCTCCAGTGGAAAAGCGACGACGACGCAGCAGCAGTCGAGTATCAAGTACAGTAAGCTCATAATGTTTTGCCCTGTCTCACTCACCATATATTGTATGTGCAGCCTGCCCTGCAACAAATTTCAAGCATTTTTCTAGCATATCACAATTTACATTTAAGACAGGTGAGATTTTTAAAATAAATGTAAAGTTTTGAAAACAATATTTCACACGGCTTAAATTATGTGCCATTATGGGATTATATAGGTTTTAAAGTCAGTGAAACGGAAAAATATAATTCCGAAAATGTAATGATAAACACCACCACATTCTTATTTAGATTTTACAGCAACACAGTTGTTTAATCCCCCTGTTTGGGTTCAGTTTGCAGCGAGCCATCGTGAACTTGCAGTAGTATACCTTGTATACAGCTGTCAAAAATGCCGAGCTTATCATAAGCGTCAAATTGTGGTTCACCTGAACATATATTACTTATCTTGTACTGCCCTAGTTTCACGCAATGGTACATTAGATTCTTCCAATCCAGTGCGTGGCGAAGTTTTAAGCCATGTTTACAAGTCACACGTTTCAGTATCAAACTTCTATCCTATCACGTACTAAATGAGTGGCTGATATTGAGGCAGTTTTTTTACATTTCTTTTATTTTGCCAACCTGTCAAATTCCGAAGCTGTATTTGAGTCAAGTTCAATACAGAGACTTCGACTAGGTTATACGACTATACATATCAGTAAATGGGCTATAGATACAACAACGGTGATTTTGTGTAAAATGAAAATGTATCTTTAATATTAAAGTAAACTCTTTTACAACTTCACAAACCGAAAGGCTTTTGAGTGCAAGATTATGTATGCAAGATTTGTTGTGGAGGTGAATTGTTCAACAGAGCGCTTCATATTAAGCCAATAACATATATTTAATAGCAACATGGTATTATAAGTTTTACGTGCATTGTACTGACATATTTCTGATTTACAAATCTAACCTATTGAGTCGACTTGTTGAGATAATATAATGTGTCTTGCAAAAGTCCTGACTCAATGTGGCAAACTGGAAAGCTTTTAAGCCTAGACTGTACCGAGTCTGACCTTCTAAACCTCGAACGGTGCGAACAACCGTGCCGACAGTATGTTTGACCCACATACAACCGGTTCAATTATAGATGACCAATAATTTAAAAGACAATTAAGTATCACCGTGGTCATTTTGTACGTATAGAACCAAATTTAGTTGATATTCATACTTTATTTGGCTCGAAAAAAATAATAACTAATATTAAGTATAACGAATCATGGTGTTGCATTTCATAAAGTGTATTCTATCGTTGCATCATATGTACATTTGTTGGTACATCAACGTTGTTGACTATGTTGTATATATCAGCGGTCCTGAAAAGGTAATCACGGAGCGGTGTTAATTGGAAGATGTCTTCGGTATTTTATTGATCAGCAAAACATGTTTTGTTACATATATAGCCTAAGGTTTTCTCTTCTAACAAAATAGTACGAAGCCCATTTGACCTTTATGGCATGTAAGGTCTGTTGTTTGGCGTTGGTTTCAGATCCATTTATTTGGTTGTCTTATAACGTGTATGGCGAATTCCACTGTTGTAAATGACTTTAAATTTCCCCTTGGTTTGTTTGAGAACGGTGCAAATGATGTCTCCCTGAGTAGACCATGTTTCGACAAGACATGTCACCAAAGGGCGAACAACATACATTAAAAGCTGTTCACTTCTGATTTTTAGTTCAGCAAAACAAACTTTTAATTTCACTAATACTTTCAAGGCTCTGCTAAGCTGGTTAATACTCTGAAATATAAGTCCCGATAGCTGATAATTGTGTTGAATGCACGCTATTCGTAGTTAACAATGAACTCAAGTATTTGCAGCGAGAAACTTTTGTTTATCTCATTTTTAGCTGTATTCGTAATTGATACAAATGTGTATTTTGAGAAATAAAAATAGAATTTTATCTCAAATTTGCACTTTTATATAATTTTTTATTTATTTTAATAAAAATTTATATTTGGTAAAGCCACATTGAATATTCGTAGGCATCATAACTCAGAGTTTATATGTAGGGATCGATATATTTGAAGATTTAAACTAAATATTAGCTGCTACGATGAGATGAAAGATGTACTCGCAAACTGGGGCAGCAGCCTTTCTCTAGGGAACTCGGTTTATCATCATCTTATCTTACAGGTATGTTGTATAACCACGTGATATTATACGTCAAGATTTGGTACTAGGTCTGCTTCCTCTAACGGCTATGCAATATTAGACAATGTATTTAGTCAGTATCATGACATTGCGATTAATGTCGTATGTTTAAATTGATTTTATACATCACTTCAGAAATTATAGTTTGGCCTGCCAGTTTGTTATTGCAACGAAATTGTTAATGTTGACGAGTTGTCATTTGATTAAATAACATGAGTATAGATAGATAGATAGCAAATACTGGGCTATAATAAAAATGCGGGGACAAGGATAGGATATGTCCATTGCATTATCCCGTTAAACAATTATGAAACTGCCAGAGCGTCACCTGTGTTTGTGTTATCTGAAATAGGTAGAAAGACTTCTATAAAAATTATCTCAGCCTACCTGTGCTTAAAATAAACTTACAGAGTTTCTTAATATTACAATCTTTAACCTTTTTAAGTATATACTGAATTGCCAAGTATCCTTTTCTTAGTCTGTGCGTACCGAGAGCAGCTATGCAGAGATGCTCTGATGTTTCATCAACACCATAGTAATCACCCTCTTTCTTGTCAATCATTTTTACCTTATGTAAGTGGTAATTCAACCAACTGTGCCCAGTAATTGCTTGAATACACTACTTGGGAGTATTCTTCGTTAGACCTATGAGAAATCTACCACGTCTGTCATCTGGAATACTAACAATACTCTTAGTTTGCTTACAAGCTATCTCTTGTATCGATCTTGTAGTAAACTTCCTATGTAACCATCGCTTTATCATATTGGTTACTTCTTTCCTAGCAACGGGAAGTATCGGTTCTGGCCTCGTTGAACGTCTAGCAGAACCTCTATGTGCTAATTCGTAAGCTTTTCGTTACCTTCAATGTTACTATGTCTAAGAATCCATGCTAGCAGTACGTCATTCTGCCTAGATAACATGTCTAGGCTTGCCTTGCGCTCTATGACCAACTTGGATCTAACCTGCTCAGCAATAAGTGCTTTGAGTGCAGCGCGACTGTCTAAAAATATTCGTGTTTTCATATTACATGTATCTTTACCAATAATATTGTCTGCACACTTTTTAATTGCTTAAATTTCCGCCTGAAAGACAGTACAGTGCTGACCCAGGGAATAACTGTAACTGTCCGTTCCTTCTAGAACACCTGCTCCAGCGGATTTCCCATCAATTGTCTTAACAAGAGATGAGATGAGTAAAAAATGATGAGTATACTTCAGTAAAAATCGATATCCTTATAAGGGAACATTTAGCACAAGTGCTCGCAACCTCTCTGTTTCCTCCTTATATTGGTGCGGTGTAGTATCTTGATTGCTCTGATGCAGTTAATCAACAGAACCACCAACAAGTATCCAACAATCGTAACGACAGCTACGACAATAACGCGAGCGTTCTAATGTATATTGGATTGATGTAGTAGCTTGATTGCTTTCAGGGCCCGCTCTGATGCGGTCAATCCTTGGAAACGGTCAGAACCACCAACAAGCAATCAACAATCGCAACGACAACAGCAACGCGAGCGCCCCATCGTGTCAAAAAACGGGGACAGCTACAACCAACAACGCGAAACGCAACCGTACACAACGGCACAGTCTACCCATTATATCGTCTAGTACTTGTGGAGCAGCTGCTGCGTCTTACGCGTCAAGTAGTGCAGCAACAACTGGCGGTCACTGCCACGTTGTTGCTGGAATCACTTCGCAAGGCGTAAGTCTGTTTGTTTGCGCAGTGGCGAATGGGTCCTATAGGAGTGACATATTGTCAGCTTTTGTTTGGATGTTCTAAAGATATATACGTTGTTTTGCGCTGTTTACAAAATGGTATATATTGTTTGGCAATCGAATGATAATATCAACGAGTTGTATTTATCAAATTTCGTTTGCAAATGCATTATCGAAACTTCCAAATAATGTCACACATTGACGACCGCGGCAAAAAAATAGCAAATGTAGCCAAACCCTACAGACGTGCAATATTTGATTCAGAAAGTGCAATTGACCTACGATATTGATTGTTTATGTACACCACTTTTTCTTTGCAAACGGAGAAGATGTCTTATAAAACGCCGATCGCCAATAGTTCTCATGCAAAAATGAGTTCCTACGTCCAATATATTATTTGTTAAGCAGTAAGAAATTAAATATTTTGGGGCGCCATCAGTGTCTAGGTGCTGTCAGGCCTGCCTTCTGGCATTTAGCTTTTAAGTTGAAGCAGCGGTTTTCGAAGATATTCACACATACATGTATTGATTATCTCGTTGATCGAACTGCATTGCTTGTGGGGAATGAGCTGTGAAGTTTTCGCTGCATTTGAAACTAAGTTATACTTGTATGCGCACGATCAAGCATTTATTTGTATGCCCACTATTAAATATTACTGGGTCTGTCCGTGGGCTAGTTTTTTTCTGAATATGTATGGAATAAATGAAGACCTTCTCGTGCTATTTTTTACTTATGAAAGCCCATATTCTGCCCAAACGCAATGAAATAGCAACGAGACCCAAAAACGAACCCCCAACAAGAAAAAACAAGAAACAAAAACACAAAACAAGCGGAACCGAAACGACAAGCAAAGCCCACAAAAACCCCCCCCAAAAACAAAAAGAAAACACCACCAACAGAAAGACCACACGCCCGACGCAACAGAACAACCCACCAAACGCGGAGACCCCGAAAACGAACCCCCCACAACGAAGAAAAACAAAAACAAAAACGACAAAACAAGCAACCGAAAACAACAAACCCACAAAAAACCCCCCCAACAAAACAAAAAAAACCCCC
The DNA here is from genome assembly GCA_030248225.1 of Trileptium ribeirensis. NCBI lineage: Eukaryota > Metazoa > Nematoda > Enoplea > Enoplida > Thoracostomopsidae > Trileptium > Trileptium ribeirensis. The sequence goes on from JASANE010001542.1 coordinate 24,014, forward strand.
TCTGGCCCGTGATCGCATATGTGTTTAATATATGCAACCCATCCAAACGCGTGGTAGACCCCTGAAAACGGGATACCCCTGCTTTTTATCAACGAATGAAAAATGTATTTCAATGATATATCAAAGTATACGACTAAGTTATACTTGTAATTGCGGAACCGAAACGATCAAGCATTTATTTGTATGCCCACTATAAAATTTTACTGTGTCTGTCCGTCCGGCTAGTATTTTCTAAATATATCTGGAATAAATGAAAACATTCTCGTACCATTTTTTACTTATGAAAGACCATAGTCTGGCCCGTGATCGCATATGTGTTTCAGATATGCAACCCATCCAAACGCGTGGTAGACCCCTGAAAACGGGATACCCCCTGCTTTTTTATCAACGAAGGAAAATGTATTTTCAATGATATATCAAAGTATACGACTAAGTTATACTTGTAATTGCGGAACCGAAATGATCAAGCATTTATTTGTATGCCCACTATGAAATTTTACTGTGACTGTCCGTCCGGCTAGTTTTTTTCTAAATATATCTGGAATAAATGAAAACATTCTCGTACCATTTTTTACTTATGAAAGCCCATAGTCTGACCCGTGGTCGCATATGTGTTCCAGACCACCAACCACAAAAACAAACCAACAAACAAACACAACCCCAACCAACCAAAAAAAAAAAAACACCCAAACACCACCACACCCACCCAAACACCACAAAAACAAAAAAACACACACACCAAAACAACCCCCCCCCCCCCACCCCCCCCCCACCCCCATATGCAACCCATCCAAACGCATGGTAGATCCCCTTCAAACGCGGTACCTCCTGATTTTTTATGACCAATCGACATTGTATTTTCAATGATATATCAAAGCACAGGCTTCATGTAAAACAAACTTGCATATATTTTATGATTCATCTGGGCAAGATCTACAGCTATGTTAGCTGTTCGTCAGATTAGCGGTTGTGAACAATGAAGTCCCAAAAAGACCCATTTTAACCCTTTTCATATCGCAGTTTTAGGATGCCACTTTCTATTATTGTACTTTTGATTGCCGTTTAGAAATAGACTGGATTAAAGAGATAAATTATTTCAGATTATAAATGGAAGCCAGAGCGCTCACTCGTCACCGTTTCATCATCAAACGGAACAAAAGCGTTTATTAAGTAAGTAGCATGGCGCTGTCTGTTTCCGGTATATATTAACTTATTTTCTATAATATTATTTTTTGCTTGCGTGGATCATTTAAAAAATGTATCTCAATTTTTAGATTACTACAAAAAAGCAAAAATGTAATCGGAATTTCATAATTTTAGTCAGCCATTTCGGAAATAATTTGCTTTTTTCTTCTAAAATTCATGAAATTTTGTATCACATGATTATGACCATTCACACATTCCTTCATATTGCACGCATTCGCAATCATTTTTTTGCCCTGAAACTGCGTAGTGTATTAGGGCGTGCTATTAGCGAGCTATTTGTATAACGTGCGTTCGGCATGACTTTTCGATTTTTTTCAAAATGTGCATTTATACTTTTATGTATATGTTAGTAATAATACGTGGTTAACTTGGTTCGACGAGAACAAAGCTAGCGCCATTTATATAATCTATTAGTTTTTAGTTTATAGTAAGGGCGGGCGTTGTCGTCAAAGCGCACTTTAAAAACGTGGCGATCGATCTGCGATGAGACGAAACTATGGTAAATTCCAGTGCACCATTTTACTTTACCATCTAAATAATATAGCCGCTAATATACATAACCGATGTAAACCAAATTGATAATAGTAATTCATTGCTGGTCTGTAAGCCCATTGGTATGACGCTTGTCGTTTGAGCCACTGATTTTGGTTCAAATCAGAGTATGAACTTTCCGACTTTTGCGTCCTTTGCACGGATGTAGGGCAAGTAATATAAACGACTCGCAGCATCATAAATCCAACATTTAGGTAGCAATAAATGTTTAAAATACATAAGAATTTTGGAATAGGTTTAAATGGCTTATATAATTACGAGTTGCGACAAATTTTTTCCCAAATCTCTCAAACCATCTGTACAAATTTCAGGCAGACTACTTTTCCAGAGCGGAGTTTGTAATTCTGGCACTAGCTTGTGCTGATAAAACGAGATATCTGAACTTCCTATAAAGTGTAGGATAACTGATATGCCTATCAGACACGAACGGCGTCTTCTGTAAAGCTGAATCTCTTAATAAATGTCGTTATAACCGTCGTTTAGGTCTCATGAATCATTTTAGAACACATAAGTGAAATATGAATGATAAATGGTTTTTGTTTTATACTTAGTGCGCATTATGAACCAAACATTGCTCGAAAGCTTTTCCCCTGTATGGTAATATTCACAATATATATGATATAGTGTCGAAGGTTGTCGGGGAGTAGGCCTGGGAGATAGAAAACTGAATTTTTAAGAACTCAATATATTTTCCAATTTTTCTAACGCCTTCCCTAATTTTTTCTCAATTTGCGATAAATTTCCCCATTTCCCCTATGTTTTGCCAATTTTATCAAAATTTTTACCAATTTTCACGCTCTTTTATCGTATTATTGCTAAGATTTTCCGAAAACGCGCGGCGCCCGGTACATATGGCTTAGGGGGTCCGACCATGAGTTACATACAATATCGTTTATATGGGTTAATAAATCAATGAATAAGTCAAATAAGTATAATGTTATGTATGGAATATATTTCAATTATGTATATTATATACGTAATAATAACACGGAGACTTCGATATAGTGTTTCATCAATCAACAATATTTTTCTCATCATATCAAAATTAACATGTCAGTTGTAATGAGGCCTTGGGCATGAAACATTGGTAAATATGGGTCTCTTTATAGTAAGCCGCATTGAAGTCAATGAATGACGAAAAATGCGGAAATATACACGAAACACAATGTAGTTCAGTTGTTATGGCAACCATCATGAGATTGATCACGATTATTCACTGTTATAAAGTAAAATTATCAACTCTCAGCACATATGTCCTGAGAAATAGGCCCTGTTATTTGATACATATATGTATGACTCAGATATTAGCGATGATAGCGGTTAATGAAACCGGATAACCCTTGTTCGGTGGTTGAAAATTTTGAATCATTTTGTGTTGATTTCCAATAAAAGCGACGTTTGCTTTGTACAAGACATGAGTGATACAGTTCGGATGTTACGAAAAACAGTTATTCTTCGAACGTTGTTTTTCCAGCTTTATTCAAAAGTGAAATTTTAACGTAAGAATTGGTTTAGTTTATCAAAGACTTTCCAATACGTCCTTTTTATTTCACGCAACGTGGTATGAAAGAGGCCATCGTAGTCTGAGTGACCTCGAGACGTACGCTTTCGTGATATTTTTGGCTTTTGTATCACATATTCTGTCATATGGATGATACAGAGCTACCAGGAGGTACCTACGGGTCGTATCGACTGAGGTCACAAATCCTGAGTCTTCGTATAGCGGATGGGTACAGTATCGAGTATATTTACGCATGATCAGCAGCGCTATGCCCGAGTAACTACACTAAAAATAGGTTTCTGTGAAATTTAAAAGAAATTTCTTTGAATTTTGCACCACCAGATATTCTTTTAAAATTCAAAGAAACATTCCTTGAAATTCAAAGAAATGTTTTTTAAGAATTACACATATTTGACCTTTCAAAGATAACTCTTTGAAATTTCAAAGAATATTTCTTTGAATTTTAAAAGAATATCTGGTGGTGCAAAATTCAAAGGAATTTCTTTTAAATTTCACAAAATGTATTTTGAGTGTAGAACGTGTTTCAGTTTAGTGGGCGCTATGCAAAATCATTATAGTGGTTTTTTTTCGTGAAGGGATGCCCAGAAATCTTGGTGTGTTCCATTTTGTGGCCACAGATAGTATGATTATGTAATTTCCTCTAGTGGGCAATTCTTGGTTTCTCCTTTATCACGCCAATGGCCGTTATTATCGAAATCACTGTTTTTGCTTCGGAGATCTCCAAAAAACGATGCTGTCATAAACAAAAACTCCAAAAACAGTGAACATACCGGTATAGCTAGCAAAATGTGATTACCCTTTCAATACTGTATATATACATCTTAATTATGTTAAACACTCTAAAGCCTCAAACTATTGGTAAATCATAAGAAATGTTTTGGAAACCCATTGTCTGGTCGAGAGAATCTTTTTTGTTTATTTTATCATTCTAACCGTTTTTTTGCTAACGCCCAAAACGGCCCAGTTGTCTTCCACTGACCAAGCAATGCCCTAAAATCGAGAGGTAAAACATGGTTTCTATACTGTTGCACTCTAAACCAACTGAAAACCAAAAATCCCTTAACAATGAACCATCGACACTACGGGTATAGGGAGATCAATTCAAAAGTATCAAAAGTTAAACTCTTGGTGTTCGTCTGCTACTTTACACCATGGCCAAATTTATGAAAATGATTTCTACCAATCGTAATAGTTATTGGTAAAGTTTACAATTATACTTCAAACTGATTCACATATGTTTATGTCGAGTAATTACGTAAATCGGGCTACAGGAATTCGGATCAATTAGAGTTCTGGTTCGCTTCCTCCGGTAGTGACAATATATAAGTTTGACATAAAATTAAAAAAAAACTAAGACGGCTGCTAACCATTCGCTATAAAGTTGTGGCACTGACATTTTAGTGTTCCTTTTTAAAAACATTTTTTCATATGGTATCATGCCTATATATAGTTTGCTTGATTTGCAATGTAATATATATTTATATTAACCGTGACTAAACGTGTAAACGATGTTACTGTAAAACGATTGTATTTGCATTGCAAGCTGACCGAGTTTGGTCTGTCATCAGATATCTCTAATGTCATTTTCGAGAATTTTCTTCATTTTTGTTTTTTAGAAATTTCGACATTTTCATGAAATTCACCTGTAATTGTACCCTTTCGCAAAATTGCTATTCCCATATCCGATACTGTAGTATATTATCAATACATAGGCGGCTATTCAGTTGTAGTGTGTACTTTTTCAAAAATATTTAAATGTGCCCAAATATATTCCAATTTTTGTTCAATACATGAGCCCAAATTTTGTTAAAAATTTGAGTGTAATTTGTGATGAAATGTTATGGCGAATCCCAGGCTTCAAAATTTTTGCATAAAATTTTATAAAACAGTTCTTTGTCCCTGGTTGGCTTTAAGTAATACGTTACACTAATATGAACAATGTTTACACGTTAAAGTTCGCTAAAGATTCTAAATTTGAGCAACCAGACAGAACGTATGATTACGTTTTTAAGTTGTATTATCTCTGTGCTAATTACTGCTCGTGGTCAAAATTTACAATCCTGTCTACTTCACGGATTATATATCCACTTATCATAGCAAGAACCAAAACTTATTACGAACGGATACATATTTAACGTCATTCGTACATTGAGAGGTGAACTAATGATTTTCATTCCTATGTCATAGATCATTGTGGTGATAAAGTCTTCACCACTCATGTATTGGTTCACATAAAAAGTATGTTTTATGCGCTGCTTAACATGAAAGTATATAAATTTACGGCGATCTTTAAGTAAGCGACGCCATGGATAGTCAGTGGCGAACAAGCTCTCGGTTAACTTGTGCTTGTTTGATAGCGTTTTTAAGATATTAGCAGCATGTAGTCAAAACATGTATTATTTGCTGTCGTCAGTAACATCAAAGGACTATACAAGTAATATATATGAAATTAAATCGTACTGACTGATCGTAGAGGTCGCTCCGTGAAAATCTGACAGGAATTTCATCTATAGTTCTACTTTTAGCACCTACACTTTGAAAATTATTTTTTTCTACAGCACGTTTTTATGTGTCAAATTGAATCGTTTTGATTACTCGTGGGGGTCGCTTCTTGAAAACCAGACCGGAATTTCTTCTATAATATTACTTCTAGTATCTACACTTTTGAAAATTGTTTTTCTATAGCAGATTTTTATGTGTCAAAGCAAAAAATATTGCACGCAAATTATATTTAGCCATGCTTATTAACAGCGACAACGAAACGAAAACAATATTTAAATAAAAAAATGTATGGAATTTTTCAAAACCACTAAACATTGAACCATTTTTCGAAGCCGTGTAAGCACCGTACGCTCTGTTTCTGGGTTCTGACAGGCTTTTTATTGCTTTAGTTACACGGTAGTTTTATGAATCATCTGTATTTATACTGTCTGATATTATTATTTTAATCAGTAGCACTATAGACGATACTATTTGCTGCACAGTATGTCGCATTTGGTGAAACCTAAACGTAGCATTATAGTTATAATAATTTAAAAGTTTCATATCTTATCGGTTTTATATTTTCTTTGCCCTATATTCGTTATACTATTTTTAGATATATCTTACCTCAATGACTATATGTATTGTAGTAAAGGAAACTGTATACTTAGCCAGATTCGATCATTTACCACAATTATAGGTTTTCCAATTTGGTCTTAAAGTATATGTGTTTTTATACAAATATGATAGGTAGGTATCTAAGGTTTTCTTTACTAAAACCTCTATCAATACAAAAGTTTTGAATATTGAACTCATATCTCTATATTTTTGTGTGAAAATATGTACAATTAGTTGTTGGAGACTCTTATGGAAATATGAAGTCGATATTATTAACTACAAACAACATTATATATACACCTTTAGGTTTTTCCTAGTACTAATAGCAACAACTCATGATTTTTTTGCGGCAGCTCGGGGTGTTTGGTAAATGCACTGGATAGTCAGTAATTTGACATAATCGTGTTGACCCAACTGTCACAGCGTAGCATCATTATCCAATTCATTGTCCATTATCAGTTAATCAATGAGAGAGACCGCTTACGGTTTCGAGAAGAGATGACAAACATCACATGCTATTTTGGCATAACTTAGAATATTTCATATATTGATCCCCCGTATGAAATGCGCTTAGTAATCTCTAAATTTTTTTCACTACTACAATTCTAATAATTTCTCTATAAAACTCCTACTACCCAACGATCATTTTTTCTGAGAATCGCTAAATACAATGTCTTGAGGTAATTCAAGTGGTCTCATTTCTCGGGTTAAGTTGATGTAATAATGCTTGCAAAACTACTCATTACACTTAGCCGCAAGTAAAACGAATGATTTTGTATTTTTTCGACATTTTACTCTTATTATTTAATATGGCTAGGTCAGACTTTAATAAGAATATTCCTAATAACTTTATTCCTCAAAATTGTTCGCGAGTTTCCGGTAGTTTAAAGAGACCAAAGCATTTCATTGAAATTTAAATGCAAAAATACTTTCCGCACAATACAGGCACTCACTGTGAAGGAATTAGCTTAAATAGCACTTTGCTTCGACACAGTAGTATTCAGTGTAATACAGATCGTTTAATCTAGCTTTACGGTTCAAATGATAACTACGAATGCAACTGTTTTTACTTTTGTAATATCTAAAAGAATGTAATTCTTACCGGTTAGAAAAGAAAAAATAATTTATATGATATAAATTGTATCAATAATACAATGCTTTTGAATGCAGTTTTACTGAATGGCTTACCACTATTTTGGACAACCTTTGGTTTAATAATCTAAAAAATTTTTGTTTAGCTGATTCAATATAGGATACCTGGTTTATTATATAATCTTAGGCTGATATTAATTTTTTGACCACCGGAATTTCTTTGCCATCAAGCGAAAACTCTTTGCGTTTGACGTGTTAGTATACATGACTCTCTTGCGCAAAATTAACATTACTATGCCCTCTATATAAATGTATGATGTGTTCTAAACTTCTAATCCAGCATCGTGGCGTGTGTCCTGAGAACAGAGCAATAATTTGATTCAACCACCCTCCCTTCCCCAACCTTATGGCGGAATATATCGTCACATGCATGTTATTTTTCATGAGCCATAATATGATAACTTTCATGCAACTAAATTGCTAATTCGTATAATTTTTTTCAACTTTTGTGAGATAAACAACATGCAGTAATAATTGTAGCACAATCCAAACATGTTAAGACCGGCGCAGCAAAGTATTGTGCAAAATGGAGTTCTATCACTTCACTTAAAAATCAGTTTCCTGATTGATATGGATTCTAAATCATTGGCTTGCTGTACGTACAGAAGGTGCACCATTTTTTGTAACAGATGGATACAAAATCTCTTACGTTACGAAATCAGATGATGATGGGTTAATATGCATCTCTACACAAATTATAGTGAATCGAGAAAATATTTCTACATTTGTAATCACGTATTTCTAAGCCTACTAAACTATTTCGTGCATAAGCTGCCTAATAATTTTCGTTTTGAAGGATCTATACTCTTCCGGTATCAAAAAATGATGTTCAAGGGACGTGATAATATCAGGATGGATGCAATAATGTAGAAATAGTCAGCGAGAACTTGCCCAAGGCTACAATCAAATTTTGTTGGAGATTTCTAGACTTCTAATTTCATTTATACAACTGTTTTTCGAATAATACTTCAAGGAAAAAGAATTTTTTATCATGGGATATTATAAAGGAGTCATGATTGCAATAAAATATTGAACTCATTTGTGCATTGCTTAGCGGCCTACGCGATGATAGACACTACAAAAATTTAGTACCTATATTTTGCAGTTGGGCAATAAAATGCATCATTCGAAGCAATTTACAGGTCAATGGTGTACTGCAATAAAGCGAGATAGCGCAAACTAACTAAAAATTAGCTAAACAAATAATAAATATTCCAGTGGTTATTAACTTTGTTCAAAAAACCCTAAAAAGCAATGTAAAATTAGAAGATGTATATGTTGAAATTTCTACGAACAAGGCATAATCCAGTGGAAATTTCAATGTATAGTTTAAACCGATTCTGTGCTTGTCACGAAACGTTTAATGGTATATATGCCTATTAAGTATTAGTGTCTCTAAAGCACCACGTAGTCGATCGAAACGGGATGAGACGGATGCATGTTAAGAGAAACCTTTTGGGTTCGCACATCGCCTTCGGGAGGTAAAAAACAATAAATAATGCGCTAGGGAACCAGTGGTATAGCATCGTCAATGTGAGCTTTCTATATCTTTATCTGCCCACGGCTAAACGCAAAAACTTCCTATTCCTTCCCTCAGGGACCAAACATAAAAAATAATAAGAGAAAGTTTATAATCTCAGATTTGAAGTAGAGTTTGAGTAAAAGAACCCATAATAAAATTTTGCGCAATACAGCAAAGGCAGAAGCCCGACCAGAAAACCATGCTGGTTCCCTCCTGACATTCTTCGAGGGAGGCCGAAAAACCACCACTGGTTCCTCCTGACATCTTCGAGAGGAGACTCCAAAAACGACGACAGGTTCCATCCTGACAACCTTTGAGAGGCCGAAAAGTGACCGATGGTTCCTCCCCTAACATGCATGAGAGAAGGCAGAAAACGGCCGCTGGTTCCCTACCTGACATGCTTTGAGGAGGCCCAAAAAACGACGGCTGGTCCCATTCATCTTCCGTCTAGGAGGCGAAAAACGACCGCATGGAAGGATGAAGGCAAAGTACATGAGCATGAGCGTTCATAAAACTAAGGTGCTACTAAGACAGTTGCTGATGTTAAGAATTGTATTTGGAATATTTGTTTTTAATTAAAATGCTGCTGTCTAAATTTGATTTTGCGAGTTTTCCGAAAAAATAGTATCAATAATTATATATAATGCATAATGAATATAAAAACTATTATATAGATAGTTTGTTACATAAAATTATATGTTTGTAATTATTGCACTATTAATTCATTTGTTATTTAATAGGTGTGTTGATAGCTAAAATATGGAAGCTGTTTCACGATTACGCCGGATCTGCACCAAAAGATTATAGAAGATCTTTACAATGCAATAGCTAGGGGCGAATTCATGACGTTCCGCTACCGATTCGATTAGATAGAGCGTGCATAATTTTTTCAGATACCAACCGGGCGATGTCGAAAATTACAAGACTAATACACAGTATATGTAGTAGACATGTACATGGCCGTTTAAAATGGGATCGGATGCAATGTACACAATGTAAACACGCCGTAGAAACAGCGTTGAATTACGCGTAGAAACAGAGTTTCATTACGTTCCGGTCCGATTCGATTAGATAGAGCGTGCATAATACTTTCAGATACCAACCGGGCGATGTCGAAAATTACAAGACACACACAGTATATATGTAGTAGACATGTACATGGCCGTTTAAAATCGGATCGGATGCAATGTACACAATGTAAACACGCGGTAGAAACAGCGTTAGCATTACGATTGCCTTACCTCAAATCGATCTCGTTCATGGCTATTGTTTTCGCACACCAATTTCTACAGAACCAAGATTGCCGGTATTGAGTTTGGTCTGACGGACAGTTGT
>JASANE010001543.1:0-18597 GCA_030248225.1 Trileptium ribeirensis
TACAAAGGAAACTGCCTCCGCCATCTTCATCAACAAGTTCCTCAGTAGAATCACTCTTGTTGCAAAAACTTTCCACGTCTTGTCAACTAGACATCGGTGTAAGGAATCGAGCAGCAGCGCCGGATGACTGAATAGTTTGCGTGCGTGTAACCGGGGTTCGATCCACAGCGCCCGCTTTGAGTTTGTCAAAAACTAGCTCAGGTGTTAAAAAGTTTATTCAATTTTACTCCTTTTATTAATTATCCTATTGATATTTTATTTTTCGTTTGCTCGCTTGAAAAGCGTTTGGTAATTTCTGTCGCTCACTGTAATCAAACAACCTGTTGTTATGAGCTACAGTGTTATACGCGGACGGACACAATTTATTTTTGGCGCAGATAGAGCTCAGTTTCGCCTAGACTCACAGAGGGGTGCAATTGCGTCTGGCTGCATCCGTCTTTTGCGCATTTACTTTCGTCCAAGATTGTATTTTATTATAAATTCAATAAAAGCAGGTAGCGCCAACAACCGACGACATGAAATCAACAACTGATAATATACACACCTGTAAGCTCTTCGAAGTATGTGCTCCATCGATAAAGTATGTGATGGGCAATTTTCGGATGATTTGACTTCGTCCGGGCCAGCGACAGTTTTTGATACCTGAAAATGAGTAAGACATAATTAATAACGATAATAAAATAAATGTATATAAGTCTAATAAATGAAATACTTCCAGGCAGATGAGAAATGTATTGATGAACTGTTTGGCGAGTTAGAAGAAACAGCGTTCAAAGAATAATTAATGTTGATGTCAGCGCAGAAAAAAATCCAGCGTATGAGTCTATAAAAATGTATTTTCTTTTAAGTGTAACGGTACCCGGCAGAAATAAACGGTGCTTCTATGGGCATTGTTACAGAACTGCCCGCTTGTTCGAAAGGTGACATTCGTTTGTCGCGCTAAACGGGACATTGTAAATCTTATTCACATAATATTATATACATCTAAAAATAAATCACCGCAGAAAATAATAAACCCGTGCTTAAGGCAGACAGAAAAGACGGTTGGGGATAATAGAATCATTACGCCTTAGAGACCACGGCTCCAAGCAATAACAACGCAAATATTATTAAGCATTCTGTAATGGCTGCTCAATCCATGCCACAATCCTTGCTTCACACAAAAATAAGAAAAATATTATTTATTTTATATTTCTAGTTTTGTACTAAACGAATACATGAAAATGCATCATGCCCGTGTGTGATCTAAATTATGGTATATTCCGCGTTGTCGTCCGTTCCAATCAAAAGTAACTCGGCTAAAGTTTTGCATTTGAGACTGCAGTATATTCCCTAGTTTTTTTATAACAACAAAAATATAAAGATATTTAACCTATTATTACTCGAATGCTAATACTGTGTGTTCCAAACCCAACCTAACCATCACCTCATCAAACAATAAAGAAGGAACTTAATGTAGCAACTATAGGAAAATTTACTTTCAAACACGAAATTTGTAGGCGCTTTAAATATTAATGCATAGCGTTTGGAGATTCGAATAAATATACTATTATGTCAAAACTCACATACAGTTACAGTATGCCATAACGTGCAACCATTATTGCTAAACATTTTTAAAACGGATCGCGCGAAGTTTACACTGCGGGCACTAGCAGGAGAAATTATGAAAATGTCCCTTTCGTCGGTGGAACCCGTCTTCTGGTTGACGAATTTCTACAAAATTTCTTGTTTGATAGGAAAGTGATGACAATGGTCTCTTTAAAGGAGCGAAAACTGTTCCGACATCATCTTCCGCGCCAAAATGGCCGACAACTGGTTTTTAACGGTTCTTTGGCAGATGTGGCTATATGGTATGCAATTATTACCAGTACAACCCGAATTCGATCCCCGCCGCCGATTTGAGTTTGTTAAACATTACACGATACACAAATTAACTCGGCTCTGAAAGGGTTAATCACAAATTTTATTGAACGTAGCACGAGTAAGTTTCTAAAGCTGTAAAATGAGGGCATAGATAAACCAATGTAATCGGGTGTTATCGAAAACAAAAAACAAACCATTTCGAACAGGCTTCATTAAATGAAACGGTTGCAAAACTGGAATCGTTTGAGCAGCTTGAGGATCAGAAGGACAAAGCGATTCAAGTAAGCGACTACCGTTGTACGTTGGCGGTCGGTAGGAAGAATCTTAAATATGATACTGCCTTTGAAAAGAATGAAACCGAAATTTATTTACTGCATGAGCATCTAAAATTTCACTACATCCGATTCATACTGCTGAAGTTTTACAGAATCTGAATATCCGACACATCGCTTCGTGCTGGTGATAACTGTACCTGTCGTGTCTGTTCACAAATATCCGTAATTTGAGTCAACGTCTGTTTAATCGACGTAAGCTGATCGCCGCCTCATTCAGCTGAAAGATGTTCATCGAAGACTTCCTAAATCCAATTACATTCAGATCCAAAAGGTAAACGACACTGATTTAATTTTGGAGCGGCGCGTGAATTGCACGATTTTAGTTAATTCTGCTACATTATTATCCGGGTTCTGGGGGGTCGAATCCACCTGGCATTTTTCGGTTCCCCTGGTTCAAAATAGGTGCCCCCCTGTTCATGCCCCCTGGTAAAATTTTGGGTTCATTGTTTCTTGACAAATTTTTTTTGTTTTCAATCGGTCCAAAGTACATAAAATTGACCAAACTTTGTACTAAAATTCCGTTCTGAAGCCAAAAATTTCGCAATGTGCTTCAAAATAGCTGTTTCTCTTCATCGAAAGCGTTTTGGTAGTGTTTCTAACATGATTTTTAACCGTTTTTCTCTTGGCAAAATGCACTCTAGCAAAATCAGGAGCCCACCCCCGGCTAAATTTTCAGCCAATGGAGAGACCAGATTATCACAGCAATCCCATCCATTCTAGTTACAGCAAAAAGTCATTGTTAATGCTAAAAGGTTTTCGATTCCAAAAAAAGTTCAGGATACGAGAGACCAAAGAAGGGGACTGTAAGTCAACATTGCGCAACACAACGTGCCATTAATACAGCTTCCAGCTGTCCATAATAAAGTTAAAATATTATGCTGGTAGGATCGTTTTGCCTACGTTATAAATTCCCAATCAATGTCACAAACATGCTAATGCACAATATAATAGTCTACTACTATATTATGGTACCGCGTACTGATAATCTACATAATACGTAATACACAGCGAATACCGGCTTTATTACAATAACTTTCGATTAAAGACTAAAACCACAATTATTGGCCAATTAACCTGTCATTCTGAAATGCCACAGTTTGGTAATCTGCAGCGCTAGAGCAATGTTCCAATACTGGGAATCGCCTGGAATGCCGGACACAATCTTTGCATTTGGCCATGAGTATATTGACGTCGGCGGCACCACAAAGAGCTCCGTCTAAATTCAGTACACCAAAAATATTACTAGTCCATCAAAAAGCGACGACACCTGCGTACGGTCATAATTTGTTATAAATAAAATACTTCAGCTATCTGAAAATTATACTATCAAACATACAATATCACACATGTAACGCACGCGGCGAGATTAAACGGGAGTCCGTGGATAGTCTGAGCTTATTGACATTTCGAGGTTCCGAGTTGAGTTAAATGGGTCCTCTTACAATCGTATAATGCACACCCGCAATACATTAACAGTAGGGAACGACCGAATACCTAATTTCACCGAATACCGAATATTCGGTCGTTCCTTAATTAACAGTATTATGGCCATTTTCAGTGAATATTAAAAATTTAAGAACTTTTATTAATTTCTTTCTTATGACTAAAAGACTAAAAAATATTTAAATCACAATTATTGAAATTGTTTTCAAAGTTCTAGCCACAATATTGATCACATTCCATGCAATTATTGCTTTCAGCCTATTCCACATAGTCAAAAGCCTATACATGCGTTCTAGTCATTTATGTTCAGCTAAATTATAAAAAACTCAAAAATAGGCAATTCTTGACGTGTCAAACCGTTGCTTGGTTTTATAATACACCAAATATAGTATTCAAACATTGAAACAAGAGCGTGTGTAACGTATTTAAATAAATCTGTAAGGCCATCGAATATCACCACATACCGAGAAACATTGTTCATTAAAATTTATGATTTACTTGAGTCATAACTCAAAAACTCCTGTTCAGATAGAAAATTGTATGCTATAATAGCAAATTTGTACATTTTCATCAGCGGATTCACGATGCAATCCTCATTTTTCAATCGTCTCGCTCTCGCAAGAGTGTCATAACCGAGCACGATGCAATCCTCATTTTTCAATCGTCTCGCTCTCGCAAGAGTGTCATAGCCGAGCAAGATGCAATCCTCATTTTTCAATCGTCTCGCTCTCGCAAGAGTGTCATAGCCGAGCACGATGCAATCCTCATTTTTCAATCGTCTCGCTCTCGCAAGAGTGTCATAGCCGAGCACGTTGCAATCCTCATTTTTCAATCGTCTCGCTCTCGCAAGAGTGTCATAGCCGAGCACGATGCAATCCTCATTTTTCAATCGTCTCGCTCTCGCAAGAGTGTCATAGCCGAGCACGATGCAATCCTCATTTTTCAATCGTCTCGCTCTCGCAAGAGTGTCATAGCCGAGCACGATGCAATCCTCATTTTTCAATCGTCTCGCTCTCGCAAGAGTGTCATAGCCGAGCACGATGCAATCCTCATTTTTCAATCGTCTCGCTCTCGCAAGAGTGTCATAGCCGAGCACGATGCAATCCTCATTTTTCAATCGTCTCGCTCTCGCAAGAGTGTCATAGCCGAGCACGATGCAATCCTCATTTTTCAATCGTCTCGCTCTCGCAAGAGTGTCATAGCCGAGCACGATGCAATCCTCATTTTTCAATCGTCTCGCTCTCGCAAGAGTGTCATAACCAAGCACGATGCAATCCTCATTTTTCAATCGTCTCGCTCTCGCAAGAGTGTCATATCCGAGAATGCTACAAAAACTCAAATGGCCAAATTTAAAATTTTCAATTCGTGTCAGTTTAGTAGAAACTGCGCATAAAATGTTTAAAGGATCGCAAATAAAAAGCTAAGGAAACTTTCCGAATAAACAAATTACAATTTGCAAAAATTCATCAATCCAGTATTGACTGGCATAGACAGACAACAAATGTTTCCGTTTTGTACATGTTTTCCAGACTCCGATCGTTGCGCTGGGTCCATTTCAATAATTTCTGGCTTTAAATTTCTTTGCCGATCAAGTGCATATGAAGCATGAAATTTACAGTTTTTCAACTAAAAATGGCTGCAAAACTTAGCGCCAAAACACAAATTAAACTACGGTCAAGGACAAACGAAAGTGCTGACGAGGATTGATGCAATTTCGTCTGGACACGAACAGACATAATTTCGTCTATTCATCTGAAAGCGGGCTGGCGCAATTTCATCCTGGCTCTTGGAATCGTGGGCTGCGGGCCTCGTTCGCCCACGCCCCTCGATTCGATCCCATTATAAATTTTGAATCCGGCTGCATCCGGACTGCTGTCCCCTGGTCCGCGAAGGCTGCAGAGAAGCCAGTCATCCAGACGCGGGCGGACGCAGTGAAATTCGTCTCCATCCGTGTTTTGGACATTATTTTCTGTCCAGAAATATACAATTTTGGCATTGTTTAATTTGTTCTGCGTAGAGGGCTAGACATAGTTTATAGGTTGTTGTGATTGCTGAATAAGATAAAAGCAAAGGTACTTGGTTGATATACATCCATTTTTGAAAGTGCTTGTGAAATACGATGTATATAAAAATCGATCTTGAGATTTTAATATTCTTGAAAGTTGCAATTTCCAGGTTTAAATTTTCATAGGTTCGGTAAAAAGAGGAAGAAATAAATTGTAAAGCGGTTTTTACATGTCATGACATTTATGTACTGTTGCTGAATAAATAAACTATTCCTATGTCAACCAAGAAGCTAAAGGAGTTCAATATAGTAAATATACAGAGTTTTCGTAACACAGTAAAGACAGAAAGCGCGGAGTACCGCTCTAGATAAAGGGCTTAGCCCTCATGTCCGGCCGCTCACACTTATTGGCGACCCTCATCTCCCAGGAAGTTTGATCCCTTAAATTATTGATTGTGCCCCGAGATATTTTGATGTCCGACCATCGTAAGGTACAATTTTCGCGAATTCTGGCATTTCTTCACATCTCAGTCGTACAATACAGTAATACTGACGCAAACATATATGGTAAACGACACGTATCTGTTAAAACATATATAATACATCATACTATATATATACATTATATATAATATATAAAATATTTGCCCTCCCCCCGACTCGGGGTCAAACTTGACCTCGAGAGTCGCCATTGCCAGAGGCCCGGCGGAATCCCATGCGTAACAAACTAATACAAGAGAATCCATATAGTCACAGGCTTATTCGAAATGCCTGACAAAAACTTACTCCAGCCAACTGAGCACGTTCTTGTAGCACAGAGAGAGCTTTGCCTTCTTGGGGTACGGTTAAGGCAACTGCTCCTTCCTGAAATAGAAAATGAAAATCAGTACATCATAACTTCACACCACCTTACGGTATCAGCCTTAATATTCACAAGCAAAATAACTGCCAGAGCATTTAGAGAGATTAGGAAAGGTTATATCTAAAGTTTGCGCTAGACGTTCGTTGAAATGTCAATAAAACAGCTTGAGATTTATAATAAATTAACACTGTAAACAATGTTTAAACTACAGCAATGTAAATGCCCTTTACTTAACTGCCAAAAGCCTGTTGGACCCATTGTAACTTTCTACGGCGAACTAAGTTCAAAAGTACTAAAATTTACTACTTTCTTATCCAAAAAGAAATTGCTTGAGATTTTTAATAAATTAACCCTATAAACAATGTTTAAACTACAGCAATGTAAATGCCCTTTACTTAACTGCCAAAAGCCTGTTGGACCTATTGTAACATTCTACGGTCAACTAAGTTCAAAAGTACTAAAATTTACTACTTTCTTATCCAAAAAGAAATTGCTTGAGATTTTTAATAAATTAACCCTGTAAACAATGTTTAAACTACAGCAATGTAAGTGCCCTTTACTTAACTGCCAAAAGCCTGTTGGACCCATTGTAACTTTCTACGGTCAACTAGGTTCAAAAGTGCTAAAATTTACTACTTTCTTATCCAAAAAGAAATTTCTGGCAAACCAGTGGTGTCGAAGAGGAACATAAACATACCCAGTCAGGGTTTCATACAATAAAAACGGCTAAATAAAATTACACAACCGGCGCGTTTGTCTAATTACACAACCAGCGCGTTTGTCTAACGACCAACAGATTGATAAAATTTCCAAAATTTAAGTTTTTATGGTATATATAATATATTGTTTTAAACTCTTGGCTCGTGGCTAAAACGGGATTTTGCTGAAATCAGGACTAAACAGCAAACCTGTAGGTCTCTAATGAGTGACTGAGCGTTTTTGATTCGATTCCGCTGAAAAAACGGTATGCGATATCATCCGCTGATATTCTACGGCTATCGCACAGAGACAAAAGATTTATTGCTCCGTAAAACCTAGTTGAGCATACGTCGCTCGCTTCCGGCACATATAGGATTCCTCAGATATGATCGGCGCTCGCTCGACATTCCTTCGCTCCAAGGTGGCGTGAGAGGCTATGGTCATTTCAGGTACGTCCAGTTTGCAATCACTGCACTCAAGGACCAAAATTAAATACATCAATTTTCAGCATCGCCTACTAACCTTAAATATACCGCCCTTGTGCCACGCAATTTCTTCAATTGTGTCGCCTAGAATTGACACATGATCGAGATCGAGCACCGTCACAGCTGTAACAACCGGTTTTCTGCAAGACAGCTGCATACATATCTTACCAACAGCAATTTGTTTACAAACAATATATGACGTTCAAAAGTTTACCACCCCAACCTCTTTACTAGGCACAAGACAAACGAGTTGGGACAGATTTGAACTCAAAGGCTGTTAAAATATATGGATCTTAGAGATTCCATAGCAATTCTTGTAGATGGAGGTTAACCCGAAAAATGACCCGCAAGCGAGAATTAAACGGAGCGAGTGTGGTTTCATTTTGTTTAATCACCTGTAACAGGCTGTGTGTGGTAAATGTACCATCCCAAAACCTCTTGAACCCTGAACCCATTGAAAACCCTAAAACCCCGTCGAGCGCAAATACACCGACGCAAGTGACAACGCATCAAGTAGTCGTGTTTATCTCTAGATAACCAAACTATAATACTCGGCTGACCGGAAAAACCTATACAGATAATTCTTGATGACCTGTACGCTATAAGTAAACAAAACAACGGAAGACAGACTATGTTCAGGAAATCGGGTTCATTGACCCTAATAAACCCATGAATAAAACCTATGAGAAATCATGAAATATGCACAGTGCACACTGGATAAGCAAATAATAGTATTCAGCATACCGAAATAATCTGCATACCGAAATAATCTCTATATAGATATTTTTGATGCCATGCACCAAACTACTGAAGACCAAACTACTATTTTTCTGGAAATCGGGTACATTGATCCAAAACATAACAACGTCTGAAAAAGGCTTAAGATACTCGTGATGTACTTTAGATAACCTAATCATCATACACCAGCTTACCTGGGGGAACCGTACTTCCAGTTCAACGGGATCAACTTTCAGTGGTTTATAATTGCATTTTTCGTATTTTCCATATACTCACAAAATATTTATCGTTTTGTTGCATATTTACTATTTACCTACATTTATGCTCAGAATTGAAACCAAACTTTTCTCGAAAAATTAACAGCTGTTCAATTGCTATTCACCAATTTTTCGCGTAGGATTTTTGTGATCCTTTGGGGCTCATTTTGACCCGAAAGACGTGGTAAGTATGATTAGCGTGTAACGAAAAGGCACAAATTGATTGAATTTATGATCAAAACAAAAAAATTGTGAAGATCCACCCGCCCGGTGGTGAGTTATGATCTCAACAGATGGACAAAAAGAAATTTTACTATTTTTGCTGCTAACAAAGTCATACTAGGACACTCCGCTGCAACAATAAATTATGGCAGTTATTACTGCCATATTCTATTGCATCTCTTCTAAAGATGATATTCCTATATTCCCGGAAGTTGTATATACTGAGCGCTATGTTGCGGTGCCACGTTCACGCTCAAAAGTTCCGACTTGAGCAGCACTAAACAAGTCATAACGTTGATGAGGTGGTTAAACAAGTTTAATTTGATCATTTATTTATCATCTCTGCAACGTCCTCAAGCAACCGTGGTCGTAAGCATACAAATACCGTTTATGTGTAAATAAGAACGGTTACAGTGAACAAGTAATGCGCGGTTAAACGAAATAAAATCCTATGGAAAGTAATTATATTCTATTTTGCATCTTATAATGTAATCTGATAGGATTTCGTTTCGTCTGGTTTTGAAAAAAACAAAATTGATCATTTTTCGTAAGAAAATGTATACTATGTTTAGGCTACAACTGAAGCCAAAAATTTCACTCAGAATTCTTGCTTCGGCAAGCATAGTTTTTGCTTCTATATAGGGGGAACACAATTTCTGTGGTAATTCCGGATACTTCTATAATTAAATAATATTATGTGCAGTATACTAGTTATAAAATTATATACTAATTATAACCGAATATAATTCCATCGTCTACAATTTATTCTGCTTCGAATCGTACTTGGTCATCATCTACCGCAGGTATTGATATTGAACTGACTTTACCGACCTGTACACAATCAGAGGATGAGCCCTACTTTACAATTCCCCATATGTTCATCCCCGCCACGCCGAGTGCTTACGTCCATACCACCCATATATATATATAGCTTAAGCGGCTTCGGAAATATTGACATTTTCTTGCATTTTAGAGTTCAATCGGTCCGCTCAAAACACTGTGTTTTCCAACTCTGCAGCGTAAATAATGACATCAGCAACGCAGGATTTTCATCTACATAATGATGTACAGTACGAAATGCTCTACAAAATGACCCATGTAACACCGCTAATAGCTCTAGTGATTGCCGTTTTCGTGTATGTGGGATTCATGAGCTCATCTGAAACTTTTTTGCTCGACATATCACATCCTAAAAGCGCAGCGTAGCGCCTTGTATATAACTTTATAGTGGCATATTTTTTCTACAGAATGAACCCAATATTGCTTAAATATATATCTACACATGTTACCTAGATATAAATAATGTGGTTTTTCAGGCCTGTTCGAGATTGTACACGAGGTCATTCGTCACCATTTTTCGGGGAAGGGGGAGATGTTGGAATCGGGTCTCGGGCCCAACTAAAGTGCTCAGATAGAGATTTCAATCATCCAAAAGCTGTTGAGTGAATGAATCGCCCAGCCAAAGTTGAGTAATGCGTGTCACTTTAAAAACCCAATACCGGATATTGTCAAATGTCATCACTGTCACGGCTAGTGACAATTCTTCGCTTCGCTCGTTTCACTCCCTATATATACCTAGCAACCAAAAAAACGAAATTTATTACCACAGTCTTAGATAAAAATGACGACGAACATGCTCCACCCCCCATCCCACTTCGAAATGCCGTGGACGTGCCAGCTGTATCAGTAAACAGCTTACCTAATCACATTGGTACAATCATAAGAACCACCAATTCCAACTTCGATTACTGCGACATCGACTTTCTCTTCGACAAATACATGAAATGCAACGATTGTCAAGAACGCAAAATAAGCCGGCATCGCCTCACCATCTTGCAAATTCTCACGCAGTCGATTGTAAACACGCCAAAAATGCGAAGCAAATTTTTCTTCAGTCAGCGGTTTACTTGCAATTCGTATACGTTCGCGAACAGACACAAGATGTGGCGAGCTGTAAAATCCGGTCTTCAAACCTTGGGCCCGGAAGATCGATTCAGCAAAGCTACACGTCGATCCTTTGCCTTTAGTTCCGCTAACATGAACCGCGTTCAAGCCGGCTAAATCCTCCGGATCAAGACCGGACTGAACTAAGAATTGAGCAAATTTCGACAATGTCTCTGGCGATCGTTTAGATTTGCCGGCAGCGCGAGCTAGTTCGATTGTTTTCGCGTTACTTTGTAGTCTATTTAACGCTTGGATTGCCTCCTGAAAACAAGGTTTCATATTAGACTCAGAACAGCAAATTCTGGCTGCTAACTAAAATCTTCCTGATTATACCGACCACATGGTGTAGCGGAGCTACAAAACGCTTGAAACGTTAAAACTCAGTTGCCAGGAACAGTGAGGACGTGACCTAAGTACATAAGCGGGCCGTATATCTACACACTGATTGGGTTTAAAGTTTCGATTTAAAAAATGCTACCAGAAATACACTAAGGATAGCTACACGATAAATGAAGTCGTGGTTAAATTACAAATACATAACATGCATAATTTCTTTTGATGTGTTCTAGTACTTTATTGACTTCTCCAAACTGGCAGAATTATTAAAACAGAGCGAACAAAGAGGGTGGAGTTTTCATCCACTGACGGCGCTAGGTGGAAAATTATGAAGAGTAGTTTTTGGCTATTGCTGTCACTCATAGCACGTATGGAACTTTTTGTTCGATAGCAAACGTAATGACGATATGATCTTCCGAACCCATCCCAGGGACAAAATGGTAAGACCCGCTCTTTAAGGGTTCTTCGCCAAATCTGGCCATATGGGTACCATTGTCTCGCGACTCAAGCTTCTCACTGAAAAATGGATACAAAAAACTCAATAATGGATATTGTCGAATTTCATCACTGTCACGAATAGTAAGAATTCTTCGCTTCACTCGTTTCACTCACTCAGAATTCAATAATTTTGGGATGTTAAGGCACTGCAAGTACTAGAAAACGCTAAATAGATCTATTCTAAATGTAGATGGGGAAATTTTTTAGCGGTTTTTTTGGTAAAAACATGAAAAATTTCACATTTTTCTGCTAAATAGGGAAACTTCCATAAACTTTTGAGGCGAAAAGAGGGAGGCCAAAATACCTGTAAGCTCCTTCCCCCTGTTTGCGCAAGCCAGCTTTATGGTACCAGAACTGTGTGAATAACCCCCGATATTCTCAGTTCTCCAGTTCCTAAGTATCATATAGGTCTCGCCAGTTAACAAAACACAACTTTCGCGAATTATCTCGACAACTATTTTAGCCCCAATGGCGCACCGCACCCATTATTTAAATCGCCCGTATTCAGTCTCCATAGATGAAAGCTCCTACGTTGAGGGTAGCACCCCCTCCCCCAAATCATATCCCCCGAAAAATTGTGAGAAAAATGACCAGGATTGGGGAAAATTTTAGCTAGAATTGGCTCAAATTAACAAAAATTAAAATTTTTGAGGACATACCCTACCGCAGAACCATGTCCCTCCTATGTCGCCTGGCCTTGCACACCTACGTATATATATACACCCAATATAACCTTATGAGTATAACTAAGTTATATATGCCAAAACTGGACGTTTTTAACATCCCATAAGTTCTCAGGAAGCCAAAACATACCTGCGGTATTCTTCAAACAGTAAAACAATTTTCAAGTACTATAAGCTCACTGGACACCACCAAAAAAAAACAAAAAACCCAGACAAACTTTTTAAAATTTCGCACGCGAGAAGCATTACAGCTCAACATGTCTAGCGACCTCTCATATACAAACGGACAAAGTCCGTCAATCTTTTGACTAGAAAATAGCTTTTTAATGAAAATTTAAATGCTACACGCCAGATAAAATCATTTCGATCATTCACCTACCCTATGATGAATCATGGTTGTGTGTGATGGATATACTACAAAACAATTTTTGCTTGTCGGAAAGCCATTTAAGGATATATACCCCTAAACGAACTCTGCTTATAAACGACAAACTCTTCACTAGCACTGTTTATAAGCAGATGTCATTTAAACAAACTAAAACGCAACACTATGACTCGATGGCTTAATAACTTACCTCATACAAATTGGACGACTGATTAAAAATTCCGTTCATTATATTCCGTTTCGACAACATATCATAAGTATACATACATATATATACTATAAAATTAGCTAATAGCTATATATTACAGACCAATTACCTAAAACAATATAATAGCAGCTAAAATGGCTCTACACGTTAAATAATTTGTGCGACAAAAATATAATCCACATGTAACCGATCATTTTTACCGGTATACAGACTTGTTTCTCCAAATTTCCCACATGGGGGGCTACGGTGTTGCGAGCCCCACAAACACTTTTTCCCAATTACGGAGAAGGCATGAATAACCGCTTTTTCATCTTAGAAAATAGATAATATCGAAACGCGTGAAATGCGGTGAAGTTACCAATTTTTACTGTGACGACAGATTCTTATTTCTCTGAGACGCCGGTAAACCATGTTCTTTTTTATATATTACCTAACTATGGCGTACGACTCGCCATAAAAATAGTCAGATTCTGATGGAAAAACGTGGTGTTAGTACGGCCTGTCCGCAGCCCTCCGAAAAGAGGAGAAGAGTGTCGAGAGTCCCATGTTCACTCTCGGGGGAAATTTTAAAGTGGCGGAATAAATTTTGTTAAAAATACTAAATATTTCTTTGTTTTCATGTAGTTTTATGAAAGGGTATGTATTTTCAAGCTAAAAAACGTTTTAGCATTAGAAATAGTGGTAATTAATGAATAAAAATATATATTTGACATACTAAACACGAATTTTCAGAGGCAGAGCGGGTGAGAGAACGAAAATGGGTGATTTGGAATGTGGGGGTCCCCGTATTCCCCATACTGTGGACATGCAGTTAGTCAACCGGAAAATCAATTTGTAGGTTACAATATATTATGTACAACTTTACTCAGAAGGAATCTAATTACGCCACAAAAACATAATCTACGTACATTATAACGAGCCGTTCAGAAGTCACCAACACATATTGGTAAAACGGTTTCCTCAGAGATCAATCAGGATCATAACATATATCGCGTTTCCCATGTCTTTATCTTTTACTGTTACTTTTGCAGCATATCTATTAGTTGCTTGCTTGGTTATGCGACCGCATTTCATTTTACTCAGTAATATCATGAATATGCTAAATAAAAGCAGCATTATCAAGATTTGTGGTTTCCGCTTTTTGTGAGAGTAATTATTTTTCAGGTCACTCCAAGATACCAGGGGTGCTGGCGGTTTACAGGGGGAAGCCAAAATTTATCTGGAGGGCAACACCTGTAGGAATCTCCTAAACCCAGGTGAGCTCGAAAATCCGAAACACTAACTCGTGGACAGCCATGTACGAACAGTCAGTCAAATAATGTAACATCTATAATTCATATATATATATACCGTTAAATCATATGAACAAGCAAATGTAAGATACATTTTACATCTAAATATGGCTACGGTATATATAATAAATTTAAATCAAAGTTTGTTAGTAGGTTTTTAATTTTTAGTTTGAGTTAAAAATCGATACCGGTTCCTTCTTGAGTTACACTATGACTTCTTTACTGACATTCATATCCAGCGCTTTTGTCACATGTGAAAAATGTGCGATAACAACGTTTTATAATTATCAGTATACTGCTAATACACAAGATTTCATGTCCATATTGGTGGTTTTGTCCTTTTAAATCTGAAAATGCTCTTGAAAACTTCAAAATAGGCACCCTTTGAAGTCGGATGTCACAAGCATTTTTTAACTTTTGTATTTTAATTTCAAAAGTCCGTACGGTTATGTCATCCACCTCAAGTGTTATCAAATATTTTTGGCTATTCTCGGTT
The DNA here is from genome assembly GCA_030248225.1 of Trileptium ribeirensis. NCBI lineage: Eukaryota > Metazoa > Nematoda > Enoplea > Enoplida > Thoracostomopsidae > Trileptium > Trileptium ribeirensis. The sequence goes on from JASANE010001543.1 coordinate 14,752, forward strand.
GACTCTAGTGGTAAGGTGTTCAAATGATTGTCCTAAGGTATCCAAATACCGTCTCGATTGTCGACCGCAAGGCCATGAAACGCTAATTGAAATAGAGTCGCTTCGATTTTGGGCGATTCCAGGAGCACCATGCACTAAACCGAATATATCAATTGCCGGCCACACCCACATCAATCAGCATAACGCGATTACTCATCGAACCCAGACTTTGCGCGTTTTGATCAATGTCGTAGGTGAAGGCGCTATGGTCGTTGATTACTGTGATGATTTGCGGACCCCATGCTTCTTCTATGTGCGTCCATATACTATGATACACTAAAGGTATATATGTCACGCATTAGCCCCAACAGACATGTTCTCACCAGGCAGGGTATCAAAGCTGCCATACAGAACGTAGGAACTTTATAATTTTGTGCCATCCCCAACATGGAGGTCTGTCAACTGAAGGGTCTATACCGTAACTAGTCAATTATTGTTTGTATAAAAACAGTACAAATTTGCTAACCCTATTGGCTCGATCCAATATTGCGCCTCAATTTCGGTGTACTTTAACATACCGGTAGATATATCATTGGTAAAGGATGTGAACGTAAGAGTAGTGTTATTAAACATGTTTAGCAAGTCGGGCGTACTCATGTTGAAACCAAGGCAATCTAGCTCAACCGACGGTGGCACGCGTAGCTATGATATGTTTACTGCACCCTAGTAGCCTAGCTGCTTAGCGGCAAACGCAAAGCTAAGCGATAACGCTACGAAACGGCGCACTGCTAACGTAAATTATGTTCGATTAATACTTCACTACAACTCGACCTACTCTTGTATGGCACGGCAAATGCGTTACTGCCCGATTCTATATGGTTTTCTATAACCAGCCCTACAGTTACCAGAGCAAAATGTACTTTTCGTGTGGTTTTTACTGGTTCCGCAGAGTGTTTTAGTTCTTTATTTTCAATAATACAGAATCATCATATACATCTTGGGCGGCAGTAACTTTGTCGTTTATTTTGTTATTATATTTGTCACAATTCGAAGATACTGTTTGTATTTGAAAAAATTTGAGAAAATACTACGATTAAGAAGAAATTTCAAGACAGTTGAAAAGTTTGGATTATGTAAAAAGAGTAGAACAGTAAAACGGAAATAAAGAAAATAAGATTTGGAAGTGAAATGAAGAAGTTTCAAACCAGTGAAAAGGCTGCGACAGAACGAACGAAATTAGGAACGGGAGTTATAGTTTTGAAGAACGAATTCTAGCTAACTACTTGACTAGCGAAGAAGAAAATTGGCAACGAGCTGAGTGGTATAGTTATCCGACACCGAATATATCAGTTACCTTACCACACCCACATCAGCCAGGATAGCGGGATTACAAGCCAGACTTTTTACCTTTTAATCCGCCAACAAACGCTATACTGAGTTCGCAAATATTATAGACCGCCGCATTCCACACAACAGAACAATGGCCTCCAAAGTCTGTCAATGCAGATGGGTAGATGATTCAAGCGGGAGTAATGGATCATTCAGGTGGGTGTTATTTTGTTTCGTTTTTGATGGGGTAGGGGTTGGATGGGGAATTTGTTATGATGGCTATCGGATATTAAAGTAGGTGGGATTCGTCACCAGAAGATGTGGAGTTCGAGGAGTGGCCAGTAGTATGCCTGCGGAGATAGTGGTCGCTTACTTTCTTTGCGCGTGCCTATATTATATAACGATGACTCGATTCGGAACGTCTAATTCGAATTGCTCTACTGTACTTTAAACACAAAGTCAACAAAGCCAGTATTAGAATTATTAGAATATTTATTTAGCAATTAGCAATCATAAACCAAATATTGATTTCGAACGCCACGCTAATTTTAGCCACAATAAACCACTGCTATTTACGCCACTTATACACCTCGATTTCTCTCTGACACTTTAGCCACTCGCTTTTTTGATAATGCTCCAGACTTTTGTTAACCAAGCCTTGCTTCCTAATTCTCTAACTCTAGTGTTTGAGCGCACTATTATTCTAATTATTTATGGTTTATGTTAGCGCCTTGGTGCCCCTGTCGTCCTTGTCATGGCCTACGAGCGCCGTGAGTACGAAACGCTACCTGTATAACTTGCTGTTTGCCAATGTTACTAGCTATGTATATACTTAACTTATATATACAATATATCACAACTCATATAATTTCTAAATTTACTCTAAATATTCCTATACTTCAAAACTTCACCGTTACACTTAAAAACCTACCCAAAAATTACTTTTTGTCTTTAAATATTACTTTCGCTAATCCATATCCCATATTACCCCACCTTTTTCCACTATAACCAAAATCTAACCAAATTCCACTTTTTCTCAATTTCCTACTTTTTCAATCAAAATTGAAACTACCCTCATTCCCCTAAAACTTAACCAATCCCGCTCAAATTTTCATATCTTTTTCGCACAACTATACTTATCCACATATATAACCCACTCGTTTCCCCTTTTCTTATTTCCTGTAAATTTTTCTTTTCTTAAAATCTCCATTTTTCCACATTTTTCATATTTTCAAACATCTCCCTTTTTATCAAAACTTAATTAGCATCGCTCAAATTCCCAATTGCAATTCCCCTACCTACTGCTTCAACATATTAAAATTTACCACCCATCTCTCTACTTTTCTTAAACTCCACCCTCTCTCCACCAAAATTTTTCAAAACTTTCCATTTCAAATTTCCTTCTAAATTCCCCTCAAATCTATAATATATAGTAAATATATGTCGTTACTGGTGCGTAGTATATATACGGCTATGGGGTACTGCTTCTTCTCGCCGACAGGGCGTCGTCTATTATTTGTCATTAATTTACTTGTTTTTTATGATATAGATATGATGATAATTAATTACTTACTGGTTTTTTGTGGGTAAGGATTACGGACGATCTAGCTAGGTTTTGGAGTACGCGTTGCTATCCGCTGACCAGGGAATAACCGGAACCGAAATTTACCGGAACCGGAACCAGCAACCGCAACCGTCCATTTAAACCGGATCCGGAACTTGGTCTTCGAAATTTATATATAGTGAAACAGATGATGGAAGAAATGAAGGTATAGTGGATTGAAAATGCATTAAAAATAACTTTTACTTTAAACTTAATGTATTGCGACGGTATTATTGCCTTTCTGAAACTGTAAAGAGACTGAGGAAGCTAATAATGTTTATTTATCGATCAAATATGTCGGTTTTTGGACATTCAGAGCAAAAAATGTCTTCCACTATACACCATTGCGTATACTGCGTCAAATCGAATGTGCTTACAAAGCTTGGAGCGTAGAATACACACTTTCGCTCTGTCTCGAGTCGCCTCCATTTACTACACATACGTTTGTTGCATGTTCTTCTGTAGGAAACTTAAAATTATTGGTTTATATGATTCTAAGATAAAATAATAGAAAGAAGGTAATTGTCTGATCAGTGGTCAGAGACACTGTTTAGGCTAGCGTTGGACAAACAGTGCCCGTCAGTTAGATGATAATGATGATAACTTTCTAATCAGAATGCTATAAATGAGACACACTGTGATGTGATACTCCTTGGCAATAAATACAGCTTACTGCCAAGGAAGCAGTTTCTGCTTGCGTTGCAGATAACGTTAATTTACTTCAATTTAGACTGATTTACCACGTTTCCAAGCGCACTGGCGGGTGCTTGACGCAATTTATGTTAGCAAAGCATAGGCTAAGTACTTCTACGTAAGCCATACTCTGTTACCGAGTTGGACCGGTATAATTCGAACGTACCCCGCAGACTTCTGAATGTGTGAAATAGCTGCTACAAGCATCGACCTGGCTTTGATTTAACAAACTCCTGCAGGTT
>JASANE010001545.1:0-10412 GCA_030248225.1 Trileptium ribeirensis
ATACGATGGTTTGGTTATCTTTAGACTAGCACGAATACTTCAGTTGTTTTCAAAGGGTTTAGGATTGCAGAGGTTTTAGTGTAGTTATTGATTAAGCACAAGGTGATTACATAAAATGACGACTTGGTGAGAACACGCTCGCTCCGTTTCACCTCGTTTGCGAGTTATTAATATTGCCTTTAAACATTAAGTTTAGTTGTTACATATTAGTTGTTACATAAAACAAATTGCATATATCACAAATAAAGATTCTAATACTTTCCGAATTTAGAAATACTTCGACGACTATTGGCTGTTGGAGGTAGTCGAGCACAGACCATATTAAGCGAAAATACAATCTTTGCAAAATATTGCGAACTGAATTTGTAATAAATGTAACCTGAACAATCTCTTTTTCTGCGGTATTCTATCAAACGGTTATTATTCCTATGTCACCTTTTATATTTTCTGTTCAGTCCATATGTGTCCAAGGTCTGTCGGTTCAGAGCGTAAATAGTTTGGGGGGAGGGAGTAACATTTGATTTTTTTAGAAAATCATGTTTTGTTACAATTTTCTCCTATTTTCCTGTATTTTTACTAATTTTCCTTTATTTTAGCTAAAATGTTCCACACTTTTTACCAATTTGCGCTAATTTTTTTTACGATATTTTCGCCGAATCGTTTTGCAAAATCCGATGCAAAAGATACTGAGCCTTCAGGAAATAAATATAGCGTCATGGGGTTTGACCCCCGAGGGCTAAGACCTTATCCCTCTATAGACACGTATGCTTAAAACTGAAGCAACATATTCTATAATAGTAATGAAATACCAAGAATAAAAATGCATATATGGTTTATATCTCACAGAAACGTATAAGAATCGCTAGGATCAACACCCTGGATAATCCATTCGCTTGGCTGTAATCGAAACATTTTTTCAAGTATCGCTTTCGCCGCCATGTGCTTGGCCAACTTTTTACTTTTACCGGCACCAGTTGCTGTAAACTCATTTATCATAACCCTGTAGACAAACGTCGGCTCGTGGATCTGAAGTAACGTAAAATGTACATAACAGTGTATTGTCTGTCAAGCGACATATTGCCAAAATAAGTCTACACTCGAAGATTATTATACAACTTTTGGTTTGAACGGGACGCAAAAGTTGTATAAAATTCATAGGTATATAAATGTTCACATCGAACAGTGACCAGTAAGCAATATATACAAATCGCTAGGACCAACACCCTAGATAATCCATTCGTTTGGCTGTAATCCAAGCATTTTTTCAAGTATCGCCTTCGCCGACATGTGCTTGGCCATCTTTTTAGTTTTACCGGCACCCGTTGCTGTAACGTCATTCATCATATAACCCTGTAGACGAACGTCGGCTCGTGTATCTGAAGCAAGATAATGTACATAAACAGCGTAGTGTCTAGCGACATATTACCAAAATATGTCTATTATCGAGCATTATTATTCAACTTTTGGTTTAACAAACTTGTAGCAAATTCATAGGTACATAAATTTTCATATTGCACAGAGACCAGTAAGCAATATATACAAAGCTTTGGCCTTTTGATACTTGCATTTTCCAAACGAAGAAAAACCATTTAATAGGAAGTACGCTGAAAGTTATGTCTTTGCCCAGGTGTATCTTCCTTTTTTCAGGTTTTCCGTTGCTGTCAACAACCGACAAAGATTTCATCTGTTTTAAATTAGTTCAACATTAGAAGCGAAAGTTTGCTGCTTCGCTGTTTCTCGTAATGAAAATCGACGTCTAGCCTGTGATATTTAGCATGGCGATTTTACGTTCCACGGATAGAAATACACTATAGAATAATCGACAACTTGGCGGCAAAAGAACTATTACCACTCGGCGATATCATTTTTTTGCGATTTTGCACCAAAAAGAAACAGTACTATGACATAGTATATCTAGTAAGCAGAAAATTAAATCTCATTTATTATTTATTCTACGTTATTTAGACTATAACGTACAATATTCGCAAGAAATAACTGTCACAATTCGAACGAAAAGACTTCGAACAGAAATCAAAAAATTTATCTAATCGCACACGTTTATCGATCGAGTTTTGAGCACCTCTCGACAGGTGTTAAAAGCGCGGAATAAAAATTTCGAACATATCTAGAACAAAAGCTGAAATTTTCGAACGACGGTTGAGCGAATATCGTACGAACATCACCATTTCTGGCGAGCGCTGTATTTCTGCGAAAGGCACAGCTAGGCGACTTAACCTGCTCCATCAATATGAACATAGAGGAAAAATCTTCAAAGGTTTTTAGGCATGACAAATATAAAAAAGGGCAAACGAACGTTTAGTCAATTGCATACAAGATATATTTTGGCAAAAAATACATAATATACTACACGCTCTATTGAGAACACCAGGCAGACATCAGAACAAATCCATACTACATTTTTACAGGCCATACCAAATATATCAAAAAATCATTATAAGAAATTAATTGCTTGGGTGCACAAACACACAAATACGGTATTGTGAAGATTGTCAACTATAACGTATTGAGAGGCCACTACTCTTTTTAAAATGGTATATATCATAATATATTTAAGACCAGTCTGTCAATCTGCACATATATTTGAAATCTGAATATTTAGCTTAAATTGTACGGTCCAAACATTTTGTGCTACACCAAATTTCACAAAGGAGTAGAACATGGAAGTAAGGTCGGGTCAACACACTCAAAACCAATAATGGATTGATAATTTAATTTTGGTTAAATACTATCGCTGCAGGTCATTTTATACTCATTTTCAGAGCGGGACAGTCGTTTGCTAAGGAAAGAAATATTTAGTTTGCAACACAACTGCCTTCCGAAAACTGAAAAATTCAGCGAAAATAAAGGTGCGTTCATAAGTTCAAACTTTTAGATCGTAATTTGATTAAAATTAGAAATAAACTTTTTGCATTTTTGTTGAGTTTCGTGTTAACGATGTCAAACTTTTCAAACATATTTCTTTAGTCAACCCACGACAAAGATGTGTGACCTGAGTAATTCTAAGCATCGCGATTAGCTGTATTTTTGCATTACAAGCTAAGAGTCCAATTTTGACAGCTCGAAGGTATTGTACATACATTAAAGGGCTGGCCTGTCCACAGCCCTCCGAAAAGTGGGGGGGGAACTTCGGGGGGCCCCATGTTCGTTCTCGGGGGAAATTTCAAAGTGTGGGGGATAAATTTTGCTTAAAAATATAAAATATTTCCATATTTTCATGCATTTTTACTACTGTGAACGTACTTTCAAGCTAAAAAACAATATTTTAACATTATATATAGTGGTAGTTAATGTTTAAAAACAATTTGCAAACAAAGAACATAAATTTTCAGACATAAAAAATTTTTGGACTTAGTTGAACATGGGGGGTTTCGGCCGAGTGGGGAGGACGGACATGGGGGGATTTGGAAAGTGGGGGGGTCCCCCCACTGTGGACAGGCCAGAGGGGTAATATTGTTTGGTGAAAAAATGCATCTTGGAGAGAAATATACTTTAACCTCAACAAGTGGTTGCTGAAAAAGGATGACACGTGCTTGCTCACTTGCTTCTCAGGCTTCTCACTCTGAATTTTTTAAACGCTCTGACAATTTGAACATCAGAAAATCAGCAAGCATTACGATATAGCATATAAAAGCGGACTATAACGATTTGTCACAGAGAATACAGCGTAGTATATTTAGTTTTGAAGTTAGTTTGATAACTCAAACACTGTAATCTAACGTTGCGATTTGGCTTTACATATTCATTAGCAATAGTTTATGTACCAGGTATTCTGTTGAACGACGTTATGCGCGATGTAACTTCAGAATTACTGCTCCGAGATTTTATTATTTGTCAATAATTATCGACAAGGGGAAAATTTTAATTTACTTGTCCTTCTGTTGTAAGAAGCTCATACTGCGGGACTAGGCCGCGTTTAGTCGCTAACTCTTGAAGCAGTGAAATTGGAGTCTTGGAAGCAAGGGCACGAGCTTCTGCTTCCGGATCTTCATCGTCTACGTCCGGCACGTCGGTTGCGCGCAAACCACTAGGTGTAGTTGCTACTAATGAATTGTCGCATCCACAAACTCCGTTATCGTGATTTTTGCTGTCATCTGTCATGGCTCGTATTTTTCTGTAAGAAGTTAAATTATTATAGCTATAGTATAAATATAACCTTGCGGTACAACCGTAGTAAAACACAGCCACTGTAGTTACAGTTAAAAATACGATAAAATTTCAAAATTTGAACCAAAAAGTAGTTGTCTCCGCGGTACAATCTCGTAACTCGCTAAGCGAATGGAAATGGCGCGAGTGTGGCTACTCAGCGCTAGTGACCATGTTGACGTTCCAAATTTAGCTTCCTGGTTCCCTTTAATCCTTTAGTTCCTTAATTAATTTATGTTTCGCGTATCTATGAACAATTGTTGGTTGCCGCGAGGTATCGAACCCCGAAATTCGGTTAAAAGTCAGGTTTACTAACATTGAGATATCTTGGAGCAATTGCTAGGTTCCTTACGGCAAAGTGAGCGAACAGGAACATACGTTCAACAGTGCAGTAATTGTCGAATTTAGTTTCAAGCGTAATTTTTGTTGCTGTCAAACAACTGTAAGAATTAATGGGTTAAACCTGTGTCGTCCTAAATTTGATTTACCCTTTACTTCCTGAATTAATTTACATTTCGAGTATCAATTAGCAGAATTGTTGGTCGCCGCGAGTTATCAAACTCCGAACGTTCGAGTGAAAGCGTGTTTACTTATCATTGAGCTATCGCAAAGATATTGCTCGAATCGTAACGGCTTCTCACAAAGCAACCGAACAACACACGTGCAATCGTGCAACATTTGTCGAATTTAGTTTGTACTGCACACTCAAGCTTAATTTGTTGTTGTCAAACCACTGTAGGAATTAAAGGATTAAATTCCCATGATCGCAATAATACAGCTGCAATACCTTAGCAGTAACGACGCTTCGGTCATTTTAGTCCAGGGATTTTTGTGCAAAATCCTGTGCATTTGCACACTAAAATTTGAGAATGCACACCTCAATTTCATAATGCACAAACGTTTGCACACTAAATTTTTCGAGAAATTATTTTATTTAAATTCCAAATAGCTGAGCTTTCCATTCGCTGAAAATTTTGCCCGGGGGCATGAACCAGGGCTCCCCCTGGTTCCGAACTGGGGGCGCGCACGATTTTGGCAGGGGGATTTTGCCAAGAGGTTAAAAATGGTTAAAAGTCTTGTTAGAAAACTGCCAAAGCCCAATGGAGAGAAAAAGCGCTTTTGAAGCAAGTTTTGACCAAATTTGTAAAATTTTTAGCTTCATAATGGAATTTTAGTACAAATTTTGATCAAATTTTATATACTTTGGACCGACTGGAAACAAAAAATATGCCAAGAAGCAACGAACCGGGGGAGCCCAAAATTTTGCCATATTGGTATCGGACAGCGAATCCCGTCAAATCGATAAAATTCAAGGAGGAACCGTGATATGCTGCGGAGGAGCCCAATATCACACGCTAGCTAAAAAATGGAGAATATTACAGTGACCGACGGTGCTGTCGTGATTATTATTTGTGGCACCAATGTGGCCCGCCGAAGCAGCTCTTGCGGTCATTGGAAATGGTCTTTTGATCAGTTATACCCACATCTTGAGCCGCTTCGTAAGTACCCTGATTCAAAGTTAATTATGGTCTCCCCTATCGGTGTCCCTAAAACCGTGGCGAATAATGCCATCGAACATACTCAATGGATGAAGAAAGAGTTAAAGTCTCGCTTCCCTCAGCGCCGCTTCAGTTATATCGATCTGTCAACTCCAGGCCCGAACAACGTGTTTCTCAACACTGCACGTGAGCCACGCTGGATGGCGTCTAGATATATCGCCGGTGTATCCAGAAAGCGGAAGAATTGAAATACGTTCAATATACCGTCAGTGAAGAACTTTATCCCAATCAGTCTCAATAGGACGATGCATATCAAAATATACAAAATATTGTCCGTCAATGGGAGAATAAACACAGTCAATCCATTCAGTGCTTAACACCCGCCACCAGTTATCCGGCAATTGAATAACTTGTTTTCCTTTCAATCGCCTGTTCCCGGAGTGTCGTGCTTTGTGCAGCACAGAAGATTCAGCTGTTTCAGAAGAATAATTAAAAAAACGATTGTGTTCCTTGGAGTGATAGAGATGAATTAGGTGTTCTGCAGTAGAGTTTCACTAACGGCGTTGACGACGAATTACTAAATACAAACAACATGTCTTTTATATTGTAAAGCTCAACTACAAAAGTGATACGTGTTCACTATACCCTATTTGATACATACCACGCAAATACAATTGCCTTTATCGCATTCAGCAACTTCCAAAACCTATAGAGATAATAAGCGTAGGGAGTGGAGTTTCCTCAAATTGGGAAAAATTCTTTGTTATTCGGCCACCGCAAGGTTACATCAGCCATCCAAGCTATAGTGCGATCATCGTTGTTCCTCTTCAATGGAATATGAGTCTCAGTCTGGTACGTTATTAGAGTATTTTCGGTGTATTTCCTCAGTTCACAATTTTAGTGCCTTTCAACTTAGCTCAAGGAGTGGTTCAGTAAATAACTCAGCCATTTTTAGATCTCCAACGGAGGCAATATGAGCCCAATCAGTTCAGGGGTTAACGCCTATCTTAGACTAATGCTAAAACTTAAAATATCACATAAATAGAAACTGTAACCCATTTCGTTGATTTTATTAGCAATTGATTCAACTGGAAAGGCGGCTTGCAAATTGAGTATTTATCGAGAAAATGTTTGGCACCAAAAAGGGGAACGGGAACCGAAAAGAAACGTTGCCATAATATGACTCATAGAAATTTTCTGAACCAGCTCGTCGTGCCGAGTCGAATGGTACTAAAATTTTTTCCGGATCTTCCGCAAAATTTCGGACTAGGCGGCTAACCAAAAAGCCCGCTGTTAAAGGTTTTCAGTCTCAATGAGAATTTGTAGTTATTGCATGTATTCTTCAACAACACCGATCGAACTTTACTATCAAGTCCTCGAAACTTTCCAATTTGCATCTTTGCCAAAATTGTCCTTTCTGACATATATACATTCGTGATATAGGCACAATTTAATACATACAAAGAACCTGTGGATTACGAAATTCCGAAGGCCTCCGCAACTATAATTTAACTCGTTCCACAACTCATTAGGTCATATATGCGAAATATATATTTTTCCCTTACCATCACGCGACCACTAGGTGGCATAAACTTTAAAATTGTTTACAGGACCCTTTATAAGGTAAAATAGTCGATTAAACGAAATAGAAAAATTGGTTAAAATGTTACCTTTGCTATGCGGAAATGTCTCAATTCTGGCCTGAAATGATGACTTCTAACTCCTAAAATGAAGTAGATATTGTAACATTCTTACAGCGAACATTCCAGGTGAACTGGGCAAAATTTTATGTGCCAGGACAAAGTGCCGCGCGTGATTTCTTAGTTTCAGATTGTTTTAATCGGCTTTGTCAATTGGAAATGGGGCGCCCCAGTCGGCTCCATACACTTGTGGCTGAAAATTTGAGCTTGGTTTTATGAAACACATGGTAATGTCCACGAGTTTATATATCAGTGCTGCTTCAGCTCCATTGTTTTAAACCACACACTACTGGTTTACAACCGTCTTTTATTTTGATAATAAATATAAAGAATATTTAATGTCATGTAATTTATATTAGAACAAAAGAGTTTTGTTTTGGTAGGCCATTTTAATCGCTCAAAAAATCAAAACCAAAACAATATAATAACAACACTTATACATACCATTTTAATAACAAGACTGTGTACAAAAAGACATAAATAAAAGCAACCAAATGAATAACACACCACTTTACTTTGGATGCATACGTATATTTCAAATATTGACCCTATGAGCACGAAGTAAAGAACTGTAAATGCGTTTTTCGAAATTACAACCCAATAAATACTCAACCAATAATTATAAACGACACACATATATATAGCTGCTGGTAAACCCATATGTTAAATCATTAGTATCCGGAAACGATGAATTAAGGTCTAAAATGAAGTAGATCATGACGTATACAGTTGCAATAATTCGTTACAGACGCTCACTACAATATATGTACACATGGGAAATATATCTTGTGATCTGGAGGTTGTGACCTATACGGGTAGTACCACGGCAGCAAAACGAACTGAGTCGGCCACAAGTATTTACTCAATATCACGGTAAAATAAGTGTAGGAATCAATAACAAGGCAAACGACCTGATAGAATTTGAAACTCCTGGATCCAAAAACGAGTGGACAGCATGTAACATATCAACAGATTACTAACTCTGATTGGCAATTTTAAACAACAATAGGTTGATATTAGGAAAAATCATAGTTAAGTTTATTTCCAACCAAGTTTGCTTATACGAGAAGAAAAGGTAAGAGCAAAAACAGTGTTAAACGTGCAGTGTCATTACTCACAAATCAAGTTCCTTTCACGAGTCCTTCAAGCTTACGTTCGTATAGTAACACCTTCATGCGGATATACTAAACTCTATGAGTATGAATTCCCGTATTTCTGATTTTCGAGCATTGCAAATTAGTTATTCTGATCAAAATCATTGTTTCACATATATATCTTTGCCTATTCCTGGCTTTGAAATAAACCGATTTTTCGTGGTTGTAAAGGAGTCTTTAAAACATGAAATACGCCAGCTGTAAAATTAACCCGTGAGATCGACTCTAGCAGCCTAAGTTCGGTCTAATTGTCATCTGCGTTGAGTTCTCATATCTCGCTAAGATTAGGTTTATATACAACCATATTTAGTATGTTTTGATACTTTATTAACATTAAAACAGTATGGTATATCCAATGCACCCTATTGCACATATGTATCAGCGTACATTGCTACGTGATACACTAATCGAGATTGTCGTGGGGCGTGTTTGCGGATGCGTTGTTATTAAGTCGCTTTTTAGCTCCCTTAAAAAACCAGCAATAGCTGCTAAATAGTGTAGCGGCTAGTAACGTATAAGGCTCGCACGACTTCGATGCAGGACGTTTACTTAGCCGCTACGACATATTGTTTATTCAACATTACACTAAACGCACATTAATTCATGCGGCGAAAAGTTAAAGCAACGAAGCCAATTATGGTGACATTCCAGAACCTCACTGATATAGATAACCAGTCAAGCTATAAACCGAAATCATACAATACAACTGATTATGTCACCTATTGATTATTGTTATTCGTGGTGCAGTACCGTTGCTTCACTTCTGTTAGCACCGCGTGCGCCGCTGCAAAAATAGCTTTATCGTCGTTCGTGCCAACACCTGTGCCTTCAATCGGAGGTACGGAGTCTTCAATTCTTGCCGACGCACAAATACCACCTATAGAATTTTAAAATTCAATAGCAAAAACAATGCATTTTGCAAAGTATTTTATCAAGTCAAACAAAATAGTGTATTCCATGACACAAAATTCCACACTAGCAGTATTATGTCACGATATAGAGGACGCATAGCTATTCCGTGAGCTCATTCTATAGTACCCGAAAAAAATGGCTGTTGCTCGCTCAAGACTAGCTCGCGACTCGCTCGAAATAAATTTGTTCTAAAAATAGAATTTACTATTAATTTAAATTGTTTCGAAATCTCGACAGCGAGCCACTCGCTCGAAATGCGACGGTCATTTTTGGAGGGTACTGTAGCTGCGTATACCGCGATTCTTTTGTCCAAATCACAAGTTGAATCGTTCGAGTTCACTAAAATTCGAATACCGATGGCAGAAATGGGACGCGTACGTGCATATTTCTCCATTTCGCACAGTTGCCTGCTTTCACCAATAATGACATATTGATTCGGACTGCTATGTTCGTAGTCTATGTGTATACTGTAATATACGAGAAAACGAGATTGGTATTGGCGCTTTTACGTCTACACAGTCAGAAAATGCAATGCTTAATCGTAAAATAGCGACCGCTAACAGCACTTATATGTTGCTGTATCACAAATTTTTTGTTCGCTTACATAAAGTAAAATCGTGATTTGTACGCATTCTTCGGTTTTACTATCCTGAAATGACTTGACAAAAGAACAACCGAGCTGTACGCACTTGGGTTGTTTTGAAGCAAACTCAATTGATGAAAAACTTATTTTAACCTCAATAGAGACGTTTCTACACAGTGTCTTCAGGTCGTTTAATAAATTTAGTTTTTTTTTGCTGAAAATAAAATTTTGATAATTTTTAGATTTATAAGCCCCCGGTTCAAGCCAAACCCGTCTGTTCATGCCACCACAAGTTCTGAACCACCCGTTTCATCGGATCATGCCCCAGTCGGCAAAAATTTTAAGCGAATGGAGAACCGTACACGATTTTCGAAAATTCCTGAATAGTAGATGAGTGTTT
>JASANE010001546.1:0-15644 GCA_030248225.1 Trileptium ribeirensis
AACGCTCGCTTCGTTTCACCCTCGCTTGTGAGTTGCTTGTATAATGCGTATTGGCGCAAATCCATCTTTAACAAGGGGGGCAATGCTATTTTGGGGATGGCAGTATCTAATGTCATATGCATGTAGATAGATGTAAATTTTTTGAGGTATGATTTGCAAAATATTATGGGTGTAGGGGCGGATCCCACTGGCCTCCCGGAATTTGCGCTTGATTATGGGTATAACTGCATTTTTTCTGTAGAGTAATGCGGAATATTACATGGCTTTATCAAACCGCTTCGCATTTGCCTGGGGAAAACTAAACATGGAAGACTCCATCTCCAACTACGGGGCGGGAATTTCGGTTTCTCGTGAAGACGAACTGGGACCCCAGTTTAGCTGGGAAGACTGAAGACGGAAAAATCATAAATTATTATCTCCACAAGGAAAATTTGCATATTTTTTGTATTCCCGCACAGAGAAATTTGCTAACTTATAGCCATGTAGGAAAGCACCTGAGGAGCTAAACCGGGGAGGTTGCGAACTGAGCTTGTTAGAAGCCAAAACCATGGAATTTCCACCTACCTGGTTGCTGGCAGGGAGTAACCGGAATCCCGGCCCGGTTCTAGCTAATTCTAGCCGGAACCGAAGTTCTTGTTTCATCAGTTTTTTGGATACATGTATAGCGAAATTTGAAAAAAATTTTTTTTTTCATTTCCTAGTAAAAATTAGCTAACTAAACCGTCAGTGTAGTAGTATTCTTAGTGCTGTTTGTATAACATAAAAGTAAAATATTTTATGTCTTTGTGTTCACTCTAATACCTTAGACTAGCTGTAGCTATGCCATTGCCCAATGGTTTCTGCTTAGTATCATGCAACAGCTGCTGCCTATTGTGTTCCTGCCAGTTAATATTCATATACTCGGGAGAAAAAACTTTAAGCAAAAGCGAATATTTCACTTTGCTGATAATTATGTGCCAATAGTAATTCGTCAGTGAGCGAAAACGGACGACCGTGATTAATTTGTGTTTATCGCCTTATTCGGGTTCCAAATTGAACTTCTGTGGAACCGGCACATATAGACAAAAATACAGTCATGGCAGTACATTAAACAATCCGCGGCTGTAAATTTTCAATGTATATTAGGATCCTGCTTGTTAAATGGGGGCATGGAAAATTGTCGAAAAAATGCCAATTGAGAAATGTGTCTTTTTCAGTTAATTCTACTTATACGCGACATTGATTCAAGAATTTTGACTCAGATTTTTTCAAAGCCTGACGGACGCTAATCTCATGGTCTGATAAATTTTTAAAACAAATCACAGTTTTGGTTTCTCGGTGCAGGTTGCTAAGTTTTCGTTTTCAGTGGACTTTTATCTAATTATGTAGGAATAATAATTGCTCGTTTTACCCTTACATTAACAAAACAAAAGTAAGTGGTAACATTCGAAATTTATAAATCTCAGCTTCCAGGAAAATTATGTTAATAAAAAATTTACGAAGTAGATCCCGAGTATTTACCGATTTTGCCTGATTTCTATGCGAAAGTACGCTTTCGGTGCGTATATCATGGTTGTTCTTTTGTCAAAATCACGATTTGATTCGTGTTCGCATTTTCGTCATTGGTATTAACATTTTTGCGACAGCGAACATGGACTCTGTGATGTACGAGCGGAATTTGTGTCCGCACACGTTTGTCCGTGTTCATCAAATGACATTCTGAATCGTACAGCTATGTTCGCGGTCTGTCTGTGTATTATAGTGTACGAGAAAAACGAGACTGCTAATCGCGTTTTAAAGCGTACACGGTCAGTTGTAAATGCGGTATTAAATTGCAAAATAGAGGCTGTGGACAGTGCCTACGCATTGCTGCTTCGCAAATCGTGTATGCGTACATAAGGAAAAATCGTGATTTGTGGGGATATATCGTTTGTACGCTCGTCAACTGACTTGAGAAAAAACAAAGGTCTACGCACCTAAAGTGGACTCAGGCACTGTGGAAGTACAATTTCATTCATCGCCGCCAGCTATCCTAAAATATATAGACTTATTCGCCCTCAACGTACACCTAATTGAAAAATGCTAAAATTTCACAATTTTATTATCAAAATTTAGCGTTTTTAGCGCCACGCCGCGCCAGAAAGGTAACAACATACCCAGAATTGATTAAAACAATGAAACCAATCTGGTTAACCGGTTCAATCACCGTACATGCCAATCCTTCACCCTCAACAAACAAGATGTTCGTTAATACTTTTGATTGAAGCGAAGCGACCAGAATTTCCATTAATAACTTTGCTAGCAGCAAAAATCGTAAAAACTTGTTTATTTGTCTGTCTGGAGATCATAACTTCTCAACGAATTTATGGATATTGTACAATTTTTTTTTATTTGATCATAAATTCAGCGTATTTCTGTTCTTTCATTAGTAAACCCGCCGACCCCGTCTTCTGGGTCAAAATGAGCCCAAAAGGATCAAGGGTCAGAATCATTGAAATTTGGTCATCCGGGTAACTATTTTTCGCGATCTATATCTTCTTCATTGAGAGCTACAACTTTGCTGTTATGCATTTTTGTCAGAGCTGTTGTTTGCAATCTATGTGCCGAAGTTTAAATATGCCCCCAAAAAGCGAAAATTTATACAAAGCAAGTTTTTGCTTGTTGGGAATGAACTACGTCAGTATAGGGTTATTTAATACATTAAGCAAGTTGATTTCATTGATTGAACACCATATTGACTATGTTATTAGCCATGCGGGACGTTACCGGAGTAAAATTTGGTAAATTTTGGCACCAAAAATAGTCAAATTTAGCCACTTTTTCAATATAGAATTATGTAAGCTAATCGAATGTGTCTACGGGTGACATAGGAACCTGAATTTGAAACGACAAAATGGTTAACAAGGGCTGAGTAGCCACACTCGCTTCCCTTCACATCGCTTTGCGAGTTACAAATTTTAGGCTTCAGTTCCGCTTCGGGTTAATTTGGGTTCCGGTTACTCACTGCTGGCAAGACCAACATCACCTGGACCGTGTCTTCCAGAAAGCCAGATTGCTGTTACTATAAAGGTTGTTGGAAGCACATACATAGTAACGCTAACCACAGCCATGGTTAGAATAAGGTATGCAAATCTCAGTCTAACTTCGCTTCGATTGCGTGCTCGTAATTTTGGTTATAGCACCATACTGTATTGCCCAAATCTATTATTATTGTTATTACAGACTGGTGCTCGGTCATTGCTGGTCGACAGGAAACGAGCGTATGAAGTAGCGGTCAAATATATCGACGCCAATAATACTTGCACACTGTGCAACCAGCGGTACTGTAAGCGCGCTAGCGTTATTCGCCATCTTCGTACTCAACATATGAACAATATGTAGTCAAGTATTTTCATAAATTCAGCGCACAAAAATAGCGATTAGTCCAGAAGTCGTCGTAGCGTTTTGGAAGACGATACATGCTGACCCGAACTGAGGCGTAATGCCTTTGGAGCCTTGTTTTGCTCTGCTCTATCTGTTACTAATACCAGGAATTGGTATGGACTTTAGCAATAATAATCCATTGTTGCTATACGTTAACTTAGAATAGATGGAGCCAAAAAAATGCTTCTTAACTGTTGTTTGCATTTCTATATTATAGCTTTTGTTGGAAAAGTGTGTTAAAAAGTCATGCACAAACATAGCGACTGAATTATTCTATTTGGCATGATATTCACGTAGTTTTCAGTGTATATACCTGTCTGTACATTTGATTGTAACAGGTATTACAGAAAGTTGCCACAAACGGGGAAATTCTGGGAAAACTGAATATTTGATATCATAAACGGGAAATCGCTACGAAGAGGAGAATTTATCTTGGAACTCTGGAAAATTATATGCCCGTATTGCTGTCGCTAAGAAATCAAAACAGAACCTCTATATATACGATATTCCTGTATCAAGGACTAAAATTTTGCTGTATATATTTCCGCAAATGATAATAATTTTGTCATATTTTTAATTTAGTTGAATGCAGATCGCAAAAGAGCTCTATATGTTTGGTATTTTTGAATTATTTTACGTGATGAACACTAAAAATGGTGCGAAAAAATGGGAAATTTTATATGAGAAAGCGGTGAAAAACGGGAAATTGGCAGCCGAAAATATGTGGCAATATGTGAGTAAATTTATTGTAATAACGTTTTTGCTTTCTTTAAAGTTTTTAAAATTTCTAAATTTTTGATATTTCTACGACTGCTTTTTAAGTATGTACATAAACGTTGTGAAAAGTTATGAAACTAGAAAATAATAGAACAGCTTTTATTGATATTAAAAATAGAATTTTGTGTGAAAAATCTAGTTGCATTGTTAAAGACTCATAAATTTCCGATTTTCCCATAAGTAACTGACTGGGTTATTCATCGACTGCTAAATGTGGCAATGATGTGAAAGAACTTTTTGAAAACAGAATATTTTGCTTTGATAATTGTTGTCACTTTGGGTGCTAAAATAACGGTACCATCTGTGGCTTGTGTTAAAAAGCCACTGAGAAATTTGAATGAAATTATACGTACAGTAACTATTAACTCACAAGCGAGCGTCAAACGGAGCTATTTTACAGAGACATTACTTTTCGGAAATCGAGTTCATTGATACTAAACCCAATGAAAACGTCTGCAATAACATAGATAGTCGTGCTAAACTCTAGATAATCAAACCATCGTATTCAGTATTCCGGGGAATTTATTTAAATCGGGTTCATTAACCCTATAACCATTAAAAACCATGAAAAGGCTTGGAATATGCACATTGGACTCAAGATAACCAAATTATTATATTCAGCCTTCAGAAATATCTAATATAGACCATTCTTAATACCCTGCATGCAATACATAATCAACTCAAAACGCAGTACATTTTGGCAATCGCGTTTGTCGACTGTAAAACTCTTGAAACCCCATAAGAAGGCATAATATTGTCAAGTTTGACTCCAGCAAAGCCATCGTATGCAGTGTGCTTGATAGCCTAATAGGCAGTCGCTCATGATAAGATAAAAACAAGCAATAACACGGCGAAATCTTGAAACATCGCTATTTCTGCCTGGCAAAGGGTCGAGGAACCATATTCGGGTACACAGTGACAGTGGCTCCATAAAAAAGTCGCACACATCTAAGTTGTAGATCTAGATGAGCTGATTATGCACCGTGGTCTCTTCGATGCGAAGCCTGTGTCGCGACAAATGGGCTGCGAAACGCTGATACAAGTATGGCCAGATTTGGCAAAGAACCCTTGAAAAACCTATTTATTGTCATTTTGACATGGAACATGGCGTCAAGCTGTCCGCATTCATGTAAATCTCGCTTCGTCGTTCATATCGTCTCGCTTTTGCTATGGAACAAAAGAAAATTGGTCGAAATCCGTGCATTCGAAAATGAGCTATGAAGGACATAAACAGGCAAAAAAGAGATTTTCACGGATTTTTCCCATGGCGCCCTCAGTGGAAATTCATCCTTTGCTAGCTCCGTTTTAATTTATAGTATTTAATAATGTGACTTACAAACTTGTTGTCATCCATAATATTTAAGCATCTTAAACGGAGGGTTCGGCTATATTATAGTAATAATTATTATCTTATAGCGCCTTTTCGGCTTTACTATAGTAATAATTATCTTATAGCGTCTTTTCAGCTTTATTATAGTAATAATTATCTTATAGCGTCTTTTCAGCTTTATTATAGTAATAATTATCTTATAGCGTCTTTTCGGCTTTATTATAGTAATAATTATCTTATAGCGTCTTTTCGGCTTTATTATAGTAATAATTATCTTATAGCGTCTTTTCGGATTTTTTATAGTAATAATTATCTTATAGCGTCTTTTCGGCTTTATTATAGTAATAATTATCTTATAGCGTCTTTTCGGCTTTATTATAGTAATAATTATCTTATAACGTCTTTTCGGCTTTATGGTAGTAATAATTATCTTATAGCGTCTTTTCAGCTTTATTATAGTAATAATTATCTTATAGCGTCTTTCTTCAATAATTGAACCAATTGTCCAATTTGCCTGTCCAGCTTGTCCAATTTTTGCATGGAGGTCTTCAGTTATTCATCAAGATAAAATTTTTGCTTGGTAGAAATTTGCAGCTGTATCCCTAATGTTTGTTCGCCGTGCCATTTTACGTGTCTAGCTAAGTACGCATGTTCAGGGGAAATAAATAAAGTTATTAGAAAATTTTCACTGTCGGTCAACAACATTTTGTATTTTGTGTATAT
Organism: Trileptium ribeirensis; assembly: GCA_030248225.1. Lineage (NCBI taxonomy): Eukaryota > Metazoa > Nematoda > Enoplea > Enoplida > Thoracostomopsidae > Trileptium > Trileptium ribeirensis. The sequence continues at coordinate 6,233 of JASANE010001546.1, forward strand.
ACTGTATAAAATATATTGTAACACAGCTTATATAGTTAAGACCGTGCATCAAATTGACTTAACGCACGGTTAGCTAAATTAGCTGTATTACAAGTCAGTTGTAGCACAGCCAGGCGTGCGTCTGGTGATTTGTACGCACGGTTGTGTTGTTTAACTCGTTCAAACTCGTGCTGACGCACTCGTCTGAACTCGTCACAACCGTGGGTACAAATCACTTAACGCACGATAGCTGTGCTACAACTATTACATGTCTTGGCTTTTCTTTCGTATGGCTTTGTTATTTTGATGTTCAGTATCACATAGCATAGCCAGTTCAGTGTATAATGTTTAACATATACTATATATGTTACTGTATATTATTATTGTATTTCCCAATGTTTTTATAATAATTGTAAAAAAAATTCGGGTCTTTCCTGTTAGCCCCCCCCCAGCCCGAAATTCAGTCCATTTTTGTCATAAAAATAGCTCCGAACCGGCTATTTTCTGATGTAACTCGTGGAACTGAGTTGAATAGTGCTAAAGTTATCGCTGTATTTTAAAAAGTGATCAAATTTCGGGCTGGGGTTAACCGAAAAGACTAAAAAATTCTTGTTATAGTTAATTCATAACGTTGATTTTGTGCCGATGACACTAATTTGAAATTATGTAACGGTTAAAATTACTTGGTGCTGAATTTATGTTTTCATAATTTCTTGGAGTACATGAGATACTAAGCGGAATTCCGGTTCTGGCGAAAGCCATAGCAATGCCAGATCTGGAAACCTGTTTAAAATTGTTAAAAATTTTCCGGTTTATCCAGTTGTAGTCCATAGATATGTTGTGTACAGTGATCAATTTTCTTTCACAACCAGGCATAACAAAAGTTAAATCAACAAATTTCTGTAATGTAAGAAGAATAAATATGTATTTCCCTTAGGATTTTTAATCTATCTTACGAAATTGTTAATCTTAATGTTATGTTATAAATCAACGCCAGTGGGGGAATGCTTGTGGCTCATGCTTTTGACACTTGTAGAGAGCTACAGTGTATATTAAGATTAAACCTTTTCCACGTTATATACACAGCAGAAAGTTGCTTAGAAATACTTAAGTTAGAATTTCTGTGAATTTAAACGTGGCACGCCAACATAAACAATAATTTGTTTTACATTGCTGGAAACTTGCCTAACATAAATTGCCTGAAAAACCACCAAAATTGGACTTGTAATTTAGGAAAATCACTACTGTATATAGTGAAGCAACGTATAATTATCAGAGTAATGCAACGTGAAGCCGGAACCATGTTCTTAGTAAGCAGGTGCATTTACTGTTAAGTATGAGTCGTAAATTTGTGTTATTTTATTTCAAAACCGGATAAACCAACATTTTCAGGATACCTATGGAATAACAAATAACCTTACGTGTGTCCAGCGACAAGGAGAAACATTGTGAGGTTATTTAGTCTTCGTTAATTCGTTGCGTGTTCATTCAGAGCATAGCGGAAGGCATTATCGTGCTGGCGGCCAAGACTAGAACGTGCCATGGCGATCGACAAATATCTAAAGGAATTTGTCCAAAAAATTTTTTACCTTCGTGAGCCTCTTCCAAGTCCTAGAAATACAATATTCTCCTAGAATTGCATAAAAGATGACAGAGATATCATTTTCAATACATTATAATCATGTGTTTATTCACTTTCATTTACTATGTATATAAAGATTAAGATTTATAAGACCAATTCCGGTCCCGTCTCAAATTAAAATCTTTGTGGTTTCTGTTATTCTCCGATGCATATAATATGTTGTATAATATTCACAACTCGTTTCGTGGCAATGTGAGTTTTTGCAACAAAACGGGAGATCAACATCCGCACCCTAAGTGCAACCTGGAAATTTTAGTAACTTATTTTTAAATATGGACATACTATAATGCATACATATGTTTGTGTATATACACATATAAATGTATGCATGTTTATGCGCAATTAAACTGAAGTTGACCCTCGTACTACCAACCATCCTATTTTTTAATTTCGCGTAAAAAACTGCTATGGAACGCCTTTTGGCTTTGGTCAGTTGAAATTAGGTTTAAAACTGTTCGCGAACACTGAGATTGAAATCTAGCCATTTTGCTTTCGGTAAAGTTCAAGTAAAATTACCGAATTTTTTGAGAAAGAAAATTTCTCGAATTTAAATTAAGTGGGTCTTGTTCGCGAATACCAAGAGTTTAATTATTATAAGATTGATTATTGGTTGTGATGTCACTATTGCATTAAATTTGCTCGAGAACATACAATAATTCATATGTAAGCTTCATAGGCATTTGGATTTGTGCAAAATTCGCCTTCGATGACTTAATATAATTTATGGCACTTGAACATAATTTTGCGAATTTTCGGTTAGGGAAAAACCGAATGAAATTCAGCATCTTTCCAATAACAACGCTGTTTGCTATTCAATATCGCTTACTACAAAACAGGATGGTTGGTAGGGTCATTTCAAGTTTACCCTCGCGTTAATGTTGTAACATCATCACTGATATGGTGGCAGTAGAACCCGATTGATTTGCAATGTCCACCACTCGTTGGCGGCTGGTGTCTGACTTATAAGCAGCTATATGTTATCAAATGTAAGAGCGATTCTCCAAAACGTCAAACCACCTTAACCCGTGACTACCGGTAGCAAATATAAATTTATTTAACGATATCGGCTAGCAGTTTGTACCTCATCCAATATACACTATTTACTTCGTTTGGTGTCAGTGTTAAAGCTTGCTTATATGATAAAAAGAATGTAGAAATAAATTTTTTCTTACTACACCGCAGTTATAAATAATGATACATGTCGTAATGACAATTCGTGGAAGTGACATTCCGACGGTGTGTTTTTTGCTACTAAACCGTAGTAAGTAATTACTTGTTTCTAAGGACCTGGTTTTGATGTTTTTGCATTATCTTGTAAAAACGACTATACCAGTATACCTGTTTTGGGTACACAATGTTGATTGTAATGAAGCAATACAAACGAAACGTCTGATACTATGTTCCCCCGTTTCATTCTTGAAGGGTGTTGCAATAGAGGTGATTAAAATAATAACAGCGGCGAATTGTTGGTACACTGTTGAATAGAAATTGCATAAAGCACATATCGTGCTTATAGTGAAACGGCTTGGCATTTTACTATAACTATTATTCAGGTAAGGCGCGGTTTCATAGACAATTCGGCCAGGACTAAATTCAATTTAACGTAGGACATTTCATTGTAATGTGATTTTACTAAATGCGGCTTTTACTGAGTTCGCTATGGCGATGGCAATTGTATGGTTGCAATTTTTTTATGTAAGTTTGTATTGTCGCAATAAAAATCGACCGCAATAAAAGCTGTCGAATTACATTTAACTATTTTGAAATGTCGCGATGTAGTAGGGTTTGATAGATTTTGACTGTAAATTTCTTAATTACGGATTTTGACTGTAAACTTCTCAATCACGATGGCGTTGATTTTGCTATAGGAACCGCTATCTGATACTAAGTAATACGAACAAATTGTCATTAAAAGGCAAACTCACGAAGTTTCATCCAGAAAAGTTTGTGAAAATAACGAGAGTTAATTTCAGTTTAATAATTACACTTCTTGGTGGTACTTAATGGTAATTTACAATTGAACAAATAATAATTGCGGTCAAGCCGAGGTGTTTTAAGCACCGTTTCATCAACCTGTGTCTTCGCAGTTAAGCTTTTCTTTTCACTTAATTTGTATTTTATTGTTTTTTATTATATTATGTACTATATATATCGGAGTACACAAGCGAGGTCAAATTTTATAAGCATGACGCTAAAAACAAGAATTTTCATTGAGTTGAAGTCGTAAAAGTTTCTCATTTTATCGTCAAAAAACTGGTTTCGCGCGTACGTGTATCAAAGTTATTTATCATAACAACTTCTCTGTTTTTAGATTCATGAAGACTTAACGCTGAATGCTATCATAGTTGCGCTAACACATGGAGCAGTACTATGCACATCGTTTCTTTATCATCGGAATTCCTATTTCATTTGGTTCTGTGTGATTTTCATATTTGTCGTGCCTGATAAAACCTACACAGTACTCATATTTAATAGATTCGATTTTCATCGGTGTCACAGTAATATATATATAATTCTTTAATGCACAAATTTGATTGCCTTATTAGGAGCTAAATATGGTGTCACGTGTTTCGACCTGAAAGAAGAAACGTTTTGGGAACATTGTGATGAGGTGAACGAAAAGGGACAACATGAAGTAAAAAATATTTTCATTGTTTTCCCGAAGTGAGTATTGCAAAAGTTATAGTTTTTTTGAAAACATACCCTAGTGCTCAAATCGATTATACCAAGAGTCAGTAATAGTCAACCGTACTGAAAAGTGTCACAGTCTTCAGTAGCTTCGGTCATAAGCGATTCTTGATTGTGCTAATGCAAGTTTCTTTGAAAACGGTATAGAGTCGTTTAGCGGTGAACATTTTTGCATTCATCATTTAGCATTACCTTACTAGAGGGGCGGCTGGACAACCTGTATATGTGACGCTAACTTGGTATAGTTCTGTTTATAATTACAACCATTCAATCGTTACGAGCTGTTACTTTGTAGAAAGATCAAAAATTTATGCTTCAACTGAATAGAGTTTTTCTGTTGTTCAACTGAGTTTTTCTATTAATTTTGCAAATCAGGGAAGCAAGCACCAACCAAAAGAATAAATGTCAAAGTCAAAAATAAATGTTTGATTTTACTTGGTTTAAAACAATGTGAGTACTCATGATGAGGATTTCATTGTAAACTGTTATATTTGAGTGTTATAAAATATGGTTATTCTTGATGTCATGTGCATGATGTGCGCAAGTAGCCTTCATTAGAACGTGGCCTTGATGTTTTTTGCCTTATTTACAATGATGTATAATCTAAATTGTTACTGATATAACTTGAATTTTCAGTGCTACTAATACAAGTGCTGATACAACTAAATGTTTTTACGCTTTTTTGAGTAATAGCGTCTGCATTAGAAACCGGATCGGGTCGTTCTCATGATGAAGATTTCATTGTAAACTGTTACATTTGAGTGTTATAAAATATAGTTATTCTTGACGTCGATGTGCGAAAGTAGCCTTCATTAGAACATGGTCTTAATGTTTTTTGCCTATACAACTAAATGTTTTTACACATTTTTGAGTAATAGCGTCTGCATTAGAAGCAGGATCGGGCCGTTCTCATGATGAAAATTTCATTCTAAACTGTTTCATTTGAGTGTCATAAAAGATGGTTATTCTTGATGTCATGAGTATGATGTTCGCAAGTAGCCTTGATTAGAACGTGGCCTTAATGTTTTTGTCTTATTTGCAATGATATATAAGCTAACTTGTTAATAATATAACTGGAATGTTCAGTGTTACTGATACAAGTAGTGATACAACGAAATGTTTTTACACATTTTAGAGTATATAATAGCGTCTACTTTAGAAACCGGATCGGGTTTTTTCTCATGCTGACAATTTCATTGTAAAGTGTTACATTTGAGCATGGTTATTCTTGATGTCATGTGCATGATGTGCGCAAGTAGCCTTCATTCGAACGTGGCCTTAATGTTTTTGTCTTATTTGCAACGATATTTAAGCTAACTTGTTACTAATATAACTTGAATGTTCAGTGTTACCAAGAGTGCATTAGGGAAGAGTATGACACTTCCCTGCACTCACATATAAACCCGTGTTCCATGTCACGGGCGTTTTCGGCCTGACCCCCCCCAGTTTCTGGGGGGTCGAGATGCCCTGACCCCCCCCCGTTTCTGGGGGGGGTCGGTCGGACCCCTCCCAGTTTCTGGGGGGGGGTCGGTCGAACCCCCCAGTTTTTTTGGGGGGGGTCGGTCAGACCCCCCCCCAGTTTTTTTTGGGGGGGTCGGTCGGACCCCCCAGTTTTGGGGGGGTAGTATTATGTGAAGCGATATTTCTATAATTTGAACCGTTTCTGTTATTTCATAATTACGACTTCGCGTATATATTTTCAGCTTTGTTTTAATATTTCTAGCTCTTTGTTTTAGCTTTGCTTTTTATAGTTCTTTATTTTGATTACACTCATATATCCGCCTTCGTGCGCATAATTTGAATTTACAGTTTGAATTTATTTGAATTTGAAGTGTAATACAGCGCTTATCGATTTACGAATCAATCCGATTTATATAATTCGATTTACGATTCTTTCGACTTTACGATTCAATCCGATGTAGTCGTATTAGCGTGAATAAGAGAATGCAGGAATATAGTTTACCACTTTGCCTTTCATGCTGAGACACCAAGGCCTCAGGAGGTAGCGGCGCAGGGGGTGGGGGGAAACCTCAACGGGAGAGTAGAAGCACACGGGCGAAGGTCCTCCAAAGCGGGGTTGACAACCCGCCGCTTATTTCTTTTTGCTAAACGTATCTCCGTTTTTGCCAATTGTTGCTAAAGTTTTCCTCGCGCCGGGGAGGGGGAGATAGGGTGGTATCTTTATGGGGGAGGGTAGACCAGGGCCACGGAGTGGGGTCCGAGGCCTAAGAGGTAACCTCCTGACATTCAAGAAGTTGCAAGCATATGTATGTACGTAGCTTATCTTTATGTACGCATCAAGTAACTTAAATTTTTTACAGGACTGTGGAGAATATTCAACTCATGGAAGATCGATTGCTAAATCGCTACAAAGATCAAATGAATAGCGCTAAACTAAGACATTCTATCTTTTGTATTCAAAACTGGAAATGTTGAATCTTATTAACGCGAATACTATGATGTTAAATTTGACATGTATCATGTACCATGTTACATTTAGGGGATGGTCATTATATCATTACAAAAGAAAATCTTAGTGCCGTGGACTTATGTTTAGGGTCATTCTACGGCTCATGTAAGTCACTTAGCTTGCGATAAAAGCTTGCATTTAGTACAAAGATAACGGTACATCATTCGATTCCCTTCCGCCCGTACAGTAGCTTTTTTTAGTTAAGTTACAATAAAATGTAAGTTTTAAGAAATGTAACCTTTTCATACAAAATTGCAAAATCAAGAATGAATTCAAAATTCACTCACCCTTGTGGCACCACTAACCATTCTATTTCCTGCCAAGCTTTTGATGTTTCTGCTTTTAGAAAACTATACTATGTTTCACAGTACTATTGAGACGCAACAAGAGGTAGATATGTAGAATTCAAGTTCCCCCCCATATAACAGAGGTGGAAAAACTTGAAAAGACCACTATACAGGGAGTTTAATTGATCCGATATGTTGAGCTAGATGCCGGCAAACGGAATATCAGATAATATATATATGGTATCGGTATCCCAAGAGTGCATTAGTATACACTAATTCAAATGCTGCACTCACGCCTCCGGATTACTATTTTTGCTGCATAAGCGTTTGCTATTTCTAAATGTTAAAAACTTTGAAATAAATGTTTGCAATACTTATCAGGACACATGTCAGAACGGGTGCCAAGATCGCCGGGGGGCACCCTGTAATTTTTACAGCGGCCATCTCATTTTATGGTGGCGGCACAGACACTTGTTCCAGTATTAAATAACTATAAAAAGCAAAGCTAAAACAAAGAGCTAGAAATATTAAAACAAAGCTGAAAATATATACGCGAAGTCGTAATTATGAAATAACAGAAACGGTTCAAATTATAGAAATATCGCTTCACATCACGATTTCCCCCCCAAAACCCCCCCCCAGAAAGCTGGGAGGGGTCAGCGACCCCCCCCCCCCCCCCCCCCCAAATGGGGGGGGTCAGGGCATCTCGACCCCCCCCCCCAGAAACTGGGGGGGGGTCAGGCCGAAAACGCCCGTGACATGGAACACGGGTTTATATGTGAGTGCAGGGAAGTGTCATACTCTTCCCTAATGCACTCTTGGTGTTACTAATACAAGTAGTGATACAACTAAATGTTTTTACACATTTTTGAGTAATTTGGATATCACATCATCGAGTTTTGAAGCATGAAAGCGGCGTACCATGTAAATTGTATCAAAAGTTTTGGTCAAGCACACAACTCAGTCCTTAATAACATAATTTACCGTTTACGTAGCAATTTTTGCTTACTACTACTATTTGTAAAAATATTTAGTCTAAGCTAAAGTTCTTATATGAGCCATTACTCCTTTAAATACAAGTCATGTATGTATGTGGTCATACCAGATTGTCCGTCAGAATTTCTCAACCAGGGTTTTATATATAGTTTATCTATGCAACTCATATATATCCTGGCTGAACTTATACCTACATCTGTGTTGTGTTTCAAAGAAATTATACACAGATTTACGATGCGAAAATAGATTATAGTGTTTTTTTACCAAATAGTGATAATGTAATCCACAAACTGTAATAAGGTGAGATACTTCAACCGTACTGTACAGATATCGAAAACAGCAAGCAGTCAATGCATTTTTGTTATCGTTCATACAAATATTGAAAAATTCAGATTCAGCGTTTTATGCAGAATAACGCGCTGTGCGCATCATAAATAGAAGGTGGCTCCCGGGTAGCCCATGCCCATTACGGTGTGCATGGTTCAGTGTGCTATTTACACATATTTGTCATTTATGTTATATACTTTTGGTTCAGCATTTTGTTCGACATTTTCATTTATTTCTTTTTATTGCACATTCAGTAAAATTCTTGTATTTGTGTTTCCGTTTTTTTGAACAAAACGGGGTGCATCGTTTATGTATCAGGCCAGTTGTAATTGGAACTGCCCAATGACATTGAATATTAGTTGTCTGTTACCTTTAGCCGGTCAGCTTTTGTTGGTCAGTGACCGTTCGCCGGCTGTCCTAGCCGTTGATGTTTCTGCCACCAGTCTACGGGAAAAGGACAATTGACTATCAATAAACTTTTTTTGCTATGGTACGAGTCTAATATTCGGAAATGCTTCGGAATTTTCATAATTCTGTGCTTTTGAGTGTTTACAAACGTACGTATAACGGAACGGCTAAAAATGACAAAACCTACACCGGGTTAGACTGTATTGCATATAATGCTGAAGGACGACTGGCTTTCAGATCTTTCATGGAGCATTGATGCTAATGCGGAGTTCACGTTATAATGTCCCCGCTGTTTGGAGCTTTTGACCTCCTGTATTTGCGACCCTACCGTATAGACAGTCAGGGTGACACTCATACTGTAATCAATTGTCGAAGGTGTACGACATACCCCTAGCTACTACATTTTTTCTTGACTGTAGTACATACCCTTAGCTACCAATTTGGTGCGAATTAACTATAACAGACACCGTCTGTGGCTAATGTGGTTTATTAGCCAACAGTGCTGTGTAGTTTTTTTAAATTCTCGATGCCCATATAAACATTGCTCAAATAATTTCGAACACTGTCAATAAAATAGTCAGAAGACACGGTGTGCCTGGCACTGTAGCAATACGT
>JASANE010001548.1:0-40449 GCA_030248225.1 Trileptium ribeirensis
ATCAATACGTTACAAAGCGAGACTATATGACAACGATTTAAATACAAACAATAATCTCAAGAGTTTACAGTGTCCCAATCCAACGGTAACGGCGTTCTTCTATTCCACGAGTTCTTCCACTAGCGCTTGAGGTCGGTACGGCACGGCAACCCAGCGACTCGATCGGCGATCCTTGGTCGACGACGGCTACGATTGAAACGTTCGACTTGACGCGGCGGTCGATTGTCTGCGATTCTCGATTGTCACGGCGCGGTTACTCCCGGCGACTTATCGATGACGTAGCTCACGGGGTCGCAATGAGTAGTGGCGACCGATTACAATAGTTCTAGTCCCTTCGAATACCAACGAATCCACTGATCCGTTTAATATAACCAGTATCCCGAATTAGTATGACCGATAACCCACGTATTATTGTTAATAATTTTATTAATATGACCAATTAACCCAATTACTAAGACCAGTAACCCGATTATTAAGACCAGTTGACCAGAGTCGTACCACTAGTGTTCTGATTAGTGTTCCTCGCTATTTGGCGACGGCTCAGTAATGTAACGAATTTGAGTCCGTATGGATGATTGGCGACGGCTCAATAATATGACGAATATGAGTCCGTATAGATGATTGGCGACGGCTCAATGATATGACGAATATGAGTCCGTATAGAATCAATTAGTAGAATCGATGACAATTCGCAATACAACGTACTATAATAGATTAATAAGTAATTATTACTCGAGTAAGGGTTAATGAATTAAGTGCCTGAAATAGTGGTCCCCCTCTGGGGGTCGCTTCTCCGGACCGAACCTCTTGGCTCGTGGTTAAATCGTTCCTTTTCCGCACGGGCGGTTACACATGTACACGGGTACATCCACATACCAATACATCAACAATTCCATTGACAATACTACATAACAATCATATGACAATCATAACAATACCTAGACTCCGAGTAACATCATCCTTGGTCATGCACCTGGACTCTTACACTATATACATATATATATACTTCCAACTTATGGTCACTTTGTATGTATGCGAGAGGTCACTTTTTCTAGACTTCGGAAATTTCTATAAGCTGTCTAAACGAGTAAAATTTACCTAAAACGTATAGGTGGAACGAACAAATTTAACTCATAACGTGTGGGTTAGACGAATAAACCAGCCTCACGGCGTGGCCCCCACTTGTAATAAAATCGACGTGACGCTGCTGCATTACGCACTTCCCAGACGTAATGCCCATACGACCCCGGCTATCGTGACTTCAAGGGCGGACCTGACGGGTTTCAATTACTCGAATGTCTTTTCCCGCGCGAGTCAGGCCCAAGAAATGACGGAGCTTAGCAAGCCGCAGGAGCGCTTCACAGGATGTGTTCTGATCCTGCCGGACGGGTTGCGCACGTAGTCTACGAGGTACTACCTTTGAGGTCCCCAGGGAGGTCGGCTCCGTCACCTGCTCACAGGCCAAAGAGACCGTACCACTATTCCCTATCCACGTTTAAACCGGGAAGTGTGAAATTCTCTCTAACTTTCTAAAAATGGGCAATTATTTAGTTTTATTTTAGCCAGTGGCCCCCACTAGGGTCCGACAAATCCCTAGACGTTTAACGTCGGATCCGCGCGTGGATGAATTTCCTATTTCGGGCGCTCGGCGTGAGTTGTAAATTTTCTAATTAGTAAGTCGCACCAGTCGTACCTCTACAACAACAATAATTAGCAAGCAACCAATTGGTAATCGGCGAGTCACGCTAAGGTTTGCTTCTTCGATGCGCGTGTCAAACCTGAACGTGGGTCGTCGATTTGGGGTGACGGATTTCAAACCCCTTCAATTCCTATCGCTACTGTGGGTCAACAAAACACTTACACAATTTGGGTTTTCAGCGAGCATTTATTGATGAGTTACACAAAAATTTACGGGTACGCGGACAGATACATATTGTACGGGCAGATACAATAAGCGTGATGTCACAATTATGGCACGCTAGTACAAAACGAGCAGAGCTTCAACGGGGAAGGATTGCGGAGTCATCGCCTTTTTCAATGAACTCTCACAGCTGAGTCAAATCACGGCATATACTGTGAAGCCTTATCTCATGACAGCTGTGCTTACCTTACTCCTGAAAAATAACAGTGGATCAAAATAAAATCAGTACCGGTGGGGACTACGGTTAGTTATCGACATAATAAAGGCGCCATCGAACTAACTATTGGCTCGGTACTATGCTTGCTAACAGAATTGGGTACTCCGACACAAAGATAGGTTCAGGTAAGCGAAAGGCGGAACGAGGCGGGATATGCGGGGTGAGCGTGCAACGGGACGTTTGCGAGACTTCATCTTGCTCATGCAAATCACAAAACTATGGTACATAATGATCGGTTACTTATTTTCGCAGTTAGTAGCGATGAGGTTAACTTATGACAACATAACACAATAATGGATACAACAATGCTTAAGGATACCATGACAAGAGTATGCAATATTCCTCGGTACGACTCCTAAGTTCTTTTCTAAGTGTGCGACAACGGTACGATACAAAGTTTTCTCTCCTACTCGCATACATACATACATGTTTAAAATGACCCTGTAAATTTTGTTACGAGGCGACCAAATAGGCTAAATAATTTTGGCTCTTGATCCCTATTAGATTATTCTACGAACACAACAGAAATAAGGTCCTAAATTGTCAAAATTCCTTGGTCCAGGTCACTAACAGAACAGACGTTTCAAATACGCCAACTTGAGTTACAACAGCAGGGAAAAGAAACGATTAGGCGGGCTTGCCTTTCGATCAACTTACGGGGTCCCGGTGGACTGAACTTGGGACTGAATTTTCGAGCTTTTCCTGATACAAATTTGGTCCCATTTACCATGCGGGTTGTACCTTGAATTGTAGTTAGGACGAGAAAAATTAGTGACGGGGTTTCGTAGGCCGTCGGCACTACTCTAAGGGTGCGTAAACCTACGTCATTTCAGTTTAACAAAACGTTTGAACATGAGCGGTATTTAGTACTAAAATTTAGATATTATTTCGACCGGTTGCTGCTCGACGAAGCGAGGCAATAAACGGAGGCCCCGGTTGTTAAGACACCCGTAACAATTTTACTAGCTGAATCCTACTCGGTTGATATCCTTAGGCTGATTTGTCTCCTAATTTTCGATCGAGATTTGAGCTTAAATTCCGTAGGGGCTGGAGAAAACCTACAATTCGCTATATCTTCCTAAATTACCAGCCTTTCTCTACGAACCTTTGCCTGGAGGCTGGGTTTGACCTTCTACTTCGAATTTCTTGGACCGGGTCAACGGTCCTCACAAAAATGGTCCGTCGGGCTAAGGCCCGGTAGACTCGATGTCGCATTTAGCGACTTCGATAATCTTGAAATCTTAAAATGTTTCCACTAGTAACTCTACTTATCAACACTAGGGAAATTAATATTTTCCCTTGCCTAACCAAAAAGTGTGGAAAAGCAAAACCAAAACAGACTTATGAAAATAGTCTAATTCGTGAACTTTTAGGTTGCAAACCGAGCGACGGTTATGCGGGACGGATTTATATCGCCTATAACTTTTGAACGGGCCACGGCTTTGCCGGGCTCAATAGCTTAAACGAAAGGCCTAAGGGGCCTCTATGTGTACGAGAAAAATCGTTAAAATTCCTGGAACGGATATCAAGTTATTAAGGTGTAAAGTTCGGGTAAAAGCGGACAACTATCGGGCCGTCGGGTTTGTAATTCCGACATGATAAAGTTAAAGTTTATGATACTATCTTAAAGCAGGCATGCTTGCGAAGAAACTGCGAGAGTTTCACCAAAATTCCTGGAGGGAATCCGTAAATATTTTAATTTTGACTATATTTCCACATTTTGACAGGGTCCGGCCATTTCCAGGCCGTCGGGTTTGTGATTCCGATCCGACAAAGTCGGGCGACATGGCGGCGTCCAATTGCGGACATTCCTATGAAGAAACGGCGAAAGTTTCAGCGAAATTCCTGGAGAGGTTCTTAAAATATTTTACTTCTAATCTTGATTTCACATTTCTATTGGGGTTAGGCCGTTTCAAGGCCGTCGGGTTTCGGTTTCCGACTCGAAACCGACATCTATTCGTCACTAGACATTACTACGAAGAAACTATCAAAATTTGAGTGAAGTTCCCAGAGTAGATCATAAGATAATTAGATTTTCACATTTTGTTGGGAACGCGCCCCTTTGGGGTCATCGGGTTTGTAATTCTGATGTGATCTTTGAACGTTTAAGGTACTCAATCGACAGCTCGGGTCCTCTTCGGGATCCGATTAAGAATTTAACTGCATTGCTGGGGAACTTCTCGAGATGTGTCAAATTTGTCTACATGGGCGAGTGATCTCACTTGCAGGGCGGTAACTTAGTATGCTTACTCGCGGTTTCGACACAACTTTTCGCGTACTGGTAAGACCTGTATCAATACTGCATCACTGCCAAAATTTTGGCTGAGCTCCCAGAGCAAATTAATCCAAAAACACGGATAAATCTTTATTAATCAAATCGTTGAAAACAGATGGACGATTCCGCGTCCAGAAAGCCGTAAAACGCAGAGACCTTGCAAATAACCTTGACAATGACTGAGTGAAACGAGTGCGTGACCGTGGATGATTCGGAGTACTAGTCGAGGCGTCTTGTTTAGCCAATATACTTCCATGTAAAATGGTTGTTTAACCTCGGTCAGCTCAAAGAAATTTTTCCTGACTTCTAACTCGACTCAGGGAATCGTGAAAAAATGCTTGGCGCGAGTGTCGCGCTTGTTTGTCCTAACTCAATGACCGAGGGAGGTCCAGTACGACTTCGGCTAACTGATCTACGTGACCGACTAGATTTGCGGGACAAGCTAGGACGGCCTATCTATCATGTAGACAAAAGTATGGACAGGGAGTTCATGGAGGCTGAAGCTTTACGGTTGATTGAGACAAATTGTTCCGTCCTAATTTAGTTACTCTCGACGCTAATCCTGACCTATGTCCGCTATACTCGACGGTTACGCTCAACCTCCCTGTCCACACTTACGTACGGGAATCCTTTTACTCGACGTCCATCGCTTCTTCTCCACGTCGCAAAACCAAGTTAGAAGCAAAGCAAAGAAAGAAAATAATTAACCAATCAAGCAGTGAATACTGAAGAGCGACAGAGCCGGTCTGCAAAACGACCGAACTCTGCGCCGCCGAAGTCATACTGAACGCTAGAGACTTCGTGCGTCTCTGTTTTTATACTAAATTTCAAATTTTTGAAATTTTAAATTATTTGTCGGTTTAAGTGCTTGCTCAGCACTTTTGGCCGATTTCCTGATCTAATATGACCGAATTAAACAAACATTCTTATCGGCCAAATTCTGATCATATTATCGGAATTTTCGGGCCGAAATGTTATATAAATTTTATATGCTTCCTATAATTTACGACTTTGTTCACTTCGCCTCGATATTGAACTTTCCATTAAATCAATACAGGCCTGCTAGAAACTTCCAAAATTACACCGAAATTTTATATCAACTCGGCTACTTCAGCACAATGGTTATATGAAACAAACAGCTTAACTCAATGGTTCAAACGGCCGTAATACGCTAAATTAACAATATATATATGTACAAAGTTTTGCGTTTTGTATAAAACTTCGACTGATTAGAGGATGACAACCAAACTTTATACAGAACCTATACAAAATTAATACACGAAGGAGGCTTTGAATGCAGCACTGTTTGCTCAGCCGCGAGTGGACCGTTAGTATTGACGACCTTCAGAATTTATATTAATTTTATATAAACAAACACCGCTTTGATATCGAATTTGTCAAGCTAGATAAAGCCAAACTTGTTGCTCAAAACTGGACACTCTGTGGTCCCTACATACTTTAGACTGTATTTAAATGGAATTTACACAACTTTTATAATTTCAGGACTGTTAACTTAAGAGCGCTGATGCCGACAACTTTGATATAAATCGCGAACTTCATATAAACTTCGTATTAACATTATTTCTATGCACTGATAAGAAGTTATAAACTTTGTACAAAAGTGGGCACCACGTCTATCCGTTAGCTGTATGTAAAGCTAACTTGCTGTTTACAAACGAACGAAGGCCGATACTGAGCAACCAAGTAATTTTATATAAAATTTAGTTAAAGCTAATATAAACTTGATACCAACATCTATACTTCAACACAACCTGCGAAGGAGACGCGACTTATGTAAACAAAAGAAAGAAAAAGAAGAGCGAAGGGGTAAAAAGAGGGTGGGGGTCCTCGGGGAATGGCCGCAGTGCCAAACGACATCCGGATTCGGACTCAGAACGTCCGTCCGGTTATTTTAATATGTAACAGGACCGTATTCGGTCTACAGGGGGAATAGACTCTTGGGGAGGGTCCATGCCGAAATTTTCAAAAATCGGGGTGTTTAAACGGTTCCCCTGAGTTCGGGGTAAATTTTTCTGGGGTGCTTTATGTATCTTCGTGTTGGTCTCGATACGGGGAATCTGATAAGGGGTGACACGCCTGTCGGGGCGTTACTTTGAAATCTCCATATGGGGTACCCAAAAGTGGGCGCAGCTAGACCCGTCCGGGCTTAAATTAAAGCCTCGGGTCTGGGGATTCCAATGATACTAGGTATATAGTTTTGTGACCAATATTCGTCGAGTTATTTAAATAATTGTATTTTATTGATTTATGTACCTACACATTCCCTCATAAGTCCGTGGATCCGGGTCGGATTTCCACGAAACCGGTCTCATTCGAAAGACCGTAAAATTATCTACAAGAAATGTTGAGCACTACATTTTGAAATTCCCAACGGTTCCGGAGCTATGGACCGGAGCCGATACTTTTGGTTCCTAAATTTCATAAATTTTCACAAATTTTAACTTTTGTCTCTTATCTCAACCAGCGAAATTGAACGCCGGTAAATAATATTTCGCTTAACTGCACAAATTACCAGTGTAGCGAGCACTGGTAAACTTTATATTTTCGGTTTCCTCTTATACTTTTCAAGAAATTGCTTCGATCGCTGTTCGCTCTCGAGCGGACAGCCACATTTTTGTAGTCCTCATTCGTGAGGACGGTCGTGACAGGTGTCCGTTACGGCCAGTTATTTCTAGTAGCTACTTGTAACAAATTTCATGGTCCTACCACTCGGGGTAGGGCAACTCCTGCCTAACTGTCGATTCGGGGTTTTAACGGGGGAGTCGTACCGTCCTAAAATTCCCTGCAAATAGAGCATGGCAAGGGCTCACCATGCTCACGTTCTGCACCTATAAAACATATATAAGTTTGCGTGCGTAAAAATTTCCTATAATTCCTGCTAGTCACGTCAAATACGTCACACTCTACGGGTCATAACTCTAACCTAAAAATTACAGCAGAATACAACAGAATATGACCAACAGAATACGTGAAATCATGGCAAACGCAGGCGCTTTTATGGCCTGGTCAACCCGATAAAGTACAATTATAATACGAAATGATCATTATACGGTATACAATGACAATAGGGCGGCGCTTTTATGACCTCATAACATAACAATGAACGGCATGAATACGATACAGAAAATTATACATACGCACATCCAGTTAACGATTCATGTCCCGGTCATTTTGATAACCTATGTACCTGAAAATACATGTGAGCAACAATAACGGTTCCAATGATACACAGCTATATGATACGAGCATGGTAACATATATCAAATATGTGCCTTCACGGCCATCAAACAAATAACAATAACGATGGTAACGATACGTAATTCAAATATATATATATCAAAGATGCCTTTATGGCCAATGATACTATAGAGAAATCATGCAAATGCCAATATATATGTACCAAGGCGTGCCATCGGGGCACTACAATCAATATGTATATAGCCGAATATAAACATCTGTACAAACGGTTACGATTCCTCAGCGATTCTCCATCTCTGAAATAACAATAACGATACCCATTTCGATCGAAAGCGACGTCGGCGGTGCGGGCCGAAATACCAAGAGTGCGAGTCGGTTACATAGCGGGACTCTTGGAACCTAATTATTCCGTTTACCTATATATATTTCAATATGGTGCTATTGAACCTGTTCTGATTACGTATTTATATACTTTGATTCTAGTTCTGTTCCAATTACCTACGTATATACCGGATAATTTCTGATTTATCGCTCTATGTGCTTACATAACCTTATTGCTCTTGCGAGTTATTTCGATTGCTGATTTACGTATATGTGATAGTTCAAGGTTCGTGCCAGTCAGGCGATTTATATATGAGGTGACAACAGGGTTTTATGGTCAATGTGTGTATATATAAAAAAACTCAATATATATATTTGCTTGCGATCAATTGATTCTGCTTACATAAATGTACGTACTGTGGGGCAAGGGTGGGTTCCGTACCCTTTTGGGCTATTCCCGTCGGGTGTTCCAGGCTGGGGAAAAACTGGTGACGGAATTCGGAAATGTTGACCACTATACACGTGGTCACAATTATTGGGGAACTTGACTAAATGTTGACCATTACACTATGGACAGGATTTTTTTATCTTCGGAAAAATGTTGTCCATTACACTGTGGACAGGATTTTTTGGTACTCGGGAAAATGTTGTCCATTATACTGTGGACGGGATTTTTTTGGTACTCGGAAAAATGTTGTCCATTACACTGTGGACATAATTATTGGTGGTCGAAAAAATGTTGACCATTGCACTGTGGTCAGATTTATTTTGTTCGAAAAAATGTTAACCATTGGGGTGTGGTCAGGATTTTCGTAAATGTTGACCATTGTCGTGTGGTCAGGATTTTCGTAAATGTTGACCATTGTCGTGTGGTCAAGATTATGGGTTTTCGCTAAAAGTTTGCCATTAGGCTGTGGTCAGGATTATCCACCTCGTAACGATCCGTAAGGTATAACAACACACGTAAACCCATCTGGCTTTGCGGTAAAAATGCAAAAATTTGTGTATCTTTTTATTTGTGTGATTGTTTCACGTTTTGCTACTAATCTTCAGGTATCTACCGGTCATGGCGTGGTTACCGATATTGCACCTATTCCCATCGCACTTATCAACGCATACGATGCATGTTATGCTCCAAAATGTTCCTCGATGCCTCAGAATGGAAGCGACATTCGGTGAAATTCGGTAAATGTCGCCCAGTTCCATTTCATCCGCAGCTGACCGGGAATGTAACTTTCCAGGTTGGTAAGATCATTTCCGGCTCTTCGAGCAGTGATGACGGTTATGATGTGGATCTTGTAAACGACGTTCCAGTTGCTATACGGAGCGTTACTGCATTCGTGACGGCTAATGCAACCGACGATACGTGGATTGGCGCCCCACCCGCTAACGTGGTATCGTCCGTGAATAACTACATGGATGATCCAGCATCAACAGCATTGAGCTCGTCGTTAACACATCAACTTCCTAGCACATCCGTGAAGACATCGGTAGCAAAACCAGATGGTCTGTTTTTATCATCTTCACGAAAGCGATCCAACAGTTCAAACACAGTAGCCGAGAACGATATAGACTGTCCGGTGGCAAAGAAACAAATGCAGAACACAGAGCAGGTAAGTCAGGCTAAATTTGGAAACTCTTTGTCGTTGAAAATAGGTTTTTCGAAATGTTTGCTGTTTTACACTATGGTCCGTTATGCTTCGCACTGGTTATACGAACAGAAATGTGTCTTGGATGATACTATGGACATGTAATCATTTAAATTCAGTGTTTTTCACAGTTGAAGTATTAAAATGAATTATTTTCTTAATCGATTACCGATGTTGCGTTCGACGTTGATAAACGACATAATGTACTAAATCGTGAAAATATTTAGCACGATATCACCGTGGTTTTGACAAACGTAGTAACGCGCCAGAAATGAGTTCTGCTCGCTCGGTGTTCGCTGGAAACATTGTTGCTTGCTCAAAGCTCTGAAAGCGACAGTCGTTATTTGTACTGCATAAGTTGGTATTAAGCAAACTTTTCTGAAATCGGCGTTATCAAGTGTGCACACCAGACAGAGTAAAGTTCAAAAGTTTTTGGGTGTCTAAGTGTTGTGCGGTTGATCTATCTTAAAACAGGGCCATTTGACCTAGTTAAGATGGTACGCGGCTAAAATATTTTCCTCGTCTTAGATGTTTCAGAGCTCTGTTACACTTCGTTCCGTTGTGCAGTTTTGGTAATTGAGACGGATCGTGCGAAACTAGGGGAGCTTCCACTGAGGGCGCTTTAAAGAAAAATCGTAAAATTTTATTTTTTTCGTGTGTTTCTGTCATTCATAACTCATGTTCGCATGTACGGATTTCGAAAAATTTTTTTATTCCATAGCAAAAGTTCGTGGTCAAAATGGTAAAAACAGGTTTTCAAGTAGGGTTCTTTGCCTAATTTGGCCATACAGGTGCCAGTATATCGCGGATTCGCACCGGCGACCCCACCTAGTGAGAACAAAGCCCGAAGAAGAGGAAGGTGCCAGTATTTGGCCGCCCATATCTCGCGACGTAGGCCTCGTCAAACGAACTAGACAGCAACACAGAGCCTCATCGAGATTTACAACTTTGCTCACCACCGTTTTTGGTGGGACCAATCCCTCGGCCGCTATGGGGCCGAATATTATTCTTTGACTCTTTGTCATAAATAGCGATTTCTCCGTTGTCGGCGCGTTATTGCGTGTTTTACGTTGAAGTTGAAATGACTGCCTATCATGTTTTAAAGCACGCTGGATACGATAGTTTTGCTATCTTTTGCCGAACTTAACTATATTATACCTTTTGACCATGGGCTTTCAAGGAATTTACGGTCCACGAACCCGATTTCCAACATCGCAACCTCATCGGCGGACCTAACGTACTCATTTCGGACCATCTCCCTCTTTCAGTCCCAATAAACTACGGAGCTTAGCAAGCTGCAGGACCGCTTGACGGGATGTGTTCGAATCTTACGTTGTCTGCGTGGTTTTGAGGTCCCCAGCGAGAGGTTAGCTCTGTCACCTACAACTCACGATACCGCTGTGCCCTATCCTAGTATCAGCTGGAAGCTTCAGTTAGCTACATCGTTGGGGTTGGCCAAATACTACTTCCGCTAAATTACTTTATTGCTACAGTGGCACCCAGCAGGGTCCGCTAATCCCTAGACGTTTAATGTCGGATTGTTTCCGCTACGAAATTCAATGGGTGGTTCCCCGAATCCTCGTCGACGTTGGACCTCGGGAGATCTCGCATTCGAATCCATACTTCAGTCGTACACCGTAATTTGCCAGCGAAAAACGTAGACACTAAGACTTGCGACCTTCCCAGCGTCAAGCCTGAACACAGTTGGTCTATTAGGGAGATGATTTCATACCCCTTTGATAGCTAGCTACATATATTATCAATCAACGCAGGGACACAATGGGTTTTCAACAATATTGACAAGCAAATCGATTATACATTCAATAAGATTAGCGTACACCAGTAATAGAAATGGTATAAACAATACAACACACACAGGTAACTATGTTGGATCAAACAAGCGATCATATCCTTCTTAGTCGAACAGCCGTAAGCTAGATCAACAACAACATTTAGCTTGAACGAACGCTCCGGTGACGGCTGCCCTTGCCTTACTGGTAGAAAATAAGAAGGAAATAGACAAGCGCATGCTCAACGATATAGCTAAGAGGGCGCCAGAAACTAAGCGATCACATAATAATGCCAATCGGTCGGTTCAGGTAAACTGAAGGCTACTAAGTAATTACGAAACAAAATTGACGGCACACTAAATATGCCAGGTTTAGGTACGTACGCTATGTGCGCCAGTAAACTTAAAATGCGCCCAGTCATAATCCTATTTTGCAAAAAGCGATCGAGGACCGCTATCCGTTGTTATGAAACAAAATGCGGTTTTGCCATCGATTTTTCGCGAACGATATTTAGACGGATTTCGATTTAATGTCGCAAAATTCAATTTTGTGGCGAACTAAATACTCATCTGTTTCACTTCATAGCCGAATGGTTCAATAACTTTTCGAAAAGGTGTCTTTACACTAGCCAACGTTCTTGAAATACATCGACCTAGTCAGTTTGACGTTCCAAAACACATTTGCTCGTTCGTCAACATGTAAGCGGACATGTTCGCGAACCTCAACTATACCCTTGCACAAATTGGTTCGCGCACAATAACATTCGTCATCGCGAAAGCAAATAACAAATACAATTTTTAACAAAATCAGAAATTTTGTTGCAAAAACGGATTTGGATATAAATTCAAAACTCTCAAATAATGTGTTCGCGAACAACAAAACACGCTCTTCTGTTCGCGAACAATCACGTTTAATATTCTAATTAAATCTCGCATAAATGTTAGCGAACAACAAAACAGGGTCGTTTGTTCGCGAACAGTGAGTGTGTTGCATTATTCGAATTAAATTAGAATAAATGTTCATACCTCATTCATGTTCGCGAACAGCCATGGATACGCGCTGCGCAACTTAGTCTGCATGTTTGTTCGCTAACAAAATTTGAGGTCGAGTGCTATATATACTGTTCCCGAATGACAAGTCTCGAATTAAAATTCTCTAAATGTATGTTCAACAACAACCTAACAATTTCAATAAAATGTTCGGTAACATAATTCATACGCTTTGGAGCTCGTGGCAAAAATGTTTTTAAACAGTTTCAAGATGAATATGGGATCGCCAAAAAACGTTCGATTACCAATTTTTTTTGGAAATGACAAAAGAGGATTATTGCTGGGCGCATACAAAGTTTAGTCTCGCAATGGTAACAAAAGGAGGTGAGACACGAATGTCAGGGCGGAATTCGACTGTTTATTCTTATCCTAAGACT
The DNA here is from genome assembly GCA_030248225.1 of Trileptium ribeirensis. Taxonomy (NCBI): domain Eukaryota; kingdom Metazoa; phylum Nematoda; class Enoplea; order Enoplida; family Thoracostomopsidae; genus Trileptium; species Trileptium ribeirensis. The sequence continues at coordinate 12,819 of JASANE010001548.1, forward strand.
GTTCTACTAAATGTTAAATTTGACAAGATATACATGGTACAACTTTATACATCAATAACATACAACTAATATCATACAACAATCAATAGTTCAACAGAGTAGTGCGGTACGACTTAGTACACTAATGAACAGTTCGGTAAGTTTGAATGATTTGACATGACAGCAGATGCACAATAACTAGCAACATTTGTTGTAATACCTATATCCCCACAATCCATTTTGAAAGTTCAAATCCTTAACAGTTGCGATAAGGTTTCTGGTCCATCTTGCTCCTTGGTAATTTTTTATTTCATTTAATTAGAAAAAATCCTAACGCTCTCTTTTGGGTAAGGATTGGTCACTCCCAAGAATGTGTTTATAATACGCAATTCCATATGTAGGGCACTTTTGAACGGCAAATTCATAGCGGTGTCTTTTATTTAGCTCACCTCTGACTTATCCGATGGCCAGTTCATCAGGATTTAGAATACTTTTGAAAAAGTTATTATAATACCTAGTTTGACAGGCAAAGCGTACCAGTACGGCAAAAGTAATTGAAATAAGCAGGGAACAAAAATGTTGTTACTGGTTCGGAAGGTACTTGGAAAGTACGATGTGGATCCAACGTCTACGAGTAACAATTAACAATTTTTATTGGGTCGTAGCAGATTCGTGTGGCAACACCATCCCTCATCATCGCTTAACATCGTTTAAATGTAGCTTACAAAGTTGATACATAAGATATGCATGTCAATTTTCGATCCCAATGGTGACCAATTTCTGTTGCGTTGAGCGGTTTTCGAGATTTACCCTGATGAACCACTGCGAACCAAGGGGTTGCGGTGTGCGAACAACCTAATTTAACTCGTTGGTCCTGGTGAAAATGGATCGGAATCGATTTCCTACTTTCTAATATTTCATAAAAATTATTATTTCCTAAGAAATTTTATTACTAGTTTTGTACACAATTCCTATGCAGCGTTCACAGATAATGTGTGCACTCGCTGCACATTGCAATATCTATTGTCATGTTTATACCTACAGAATTTGTGGCAATCATAATGCTTATTGCTACAAATTCTGTAGCGCCACATTCTTTATTACAGTAAATTTGTATCAATGTTCACGATTAGTGCTACCTACATTCAAAATGGCGAAACCATACGAAGTGTAGCTACAAAATATATAACTATAGCAACAACCAACATCATTGTTCTTGTAAAAACCATGCAAATAGCACAACTATTGCACTAAATATATAACAATAATAGAATTTTTGTTACATGTTTCCAAATGTTTTGTAGCATTAATCATGCTCATGCTTGCCGCAATGTGCAGTGAGTGCACATATTTTTTGTGAACGCCGCACTAGCTTTCCAAACCTGGGGAAGTTAATACTTTGGGTTATCGTAGAATTTTTGTTAATTTAAATAATTTTGCAAAGCTAATGGATCCAGCCTGATCCAGGGAAAATTACTGAAAAGGAGTATATCTTAAGATTTAAAGTCTTCTAATGTGTCGACAATAAGATTTGCTACGATATACTAATTATTCATCTCCAAAAGTCGCAAGTTCTACAATGGTTGCATGGTATATAGGAATAATAGGCTCGAAAAATAATAATGCTCATCATAGGCTGATGGTTCGCAGGTCATTTAGGTGTGAAAAACGTCATAGCGTCTCGAGGATCACAAAGAGAAATGGAACCGGAAACAGATGTGGCCAATGCAAACTAGGTCGAGGAGGAGGGATCCAGCAGAGTAACAAAAAGGGGCCTCCGATGAAGCTATCTTTAAAGTTCGAGTCCGTGCCCTCGTGAGTTTTTTCGACTAATAGTAGGACCCAACATACAAAAGCTTGGGCGGGTACTGTAACGCCATGCAGCCAGGGTAGGGAGTCGTACCTCCAGTCGCTCCCAATTCGGTCTAGGCGGAAGTCGTTTTCCTACTGCAAACTAGAAGTTTAATTCATAGGCACACTAATAGCGACAGGGTAATCACAGGTGACTGCAGGCTTTGTTCGAAGTGTTGAATGGAATGTACCAGAGATGTGAATGGAAACACGGGCGCCTACGAAAATCAAGTAACTGTGAATCGCCGTTCAACTATTCGGGGACACGTAGGAGTGGAAAAAAGGGGGTGAAGAATTAAAGTTTCGTATAATCCTCTAATCGGATCCACCCAGTTGAAAATAACATTACGTATTGTGTTGTGGTTTAGGTACTCTGCGCAGTACTTTGCTCGTTCTTCCGAATAGGAATTCGTTATTATTGTGTGTGTAAAATTATGCATGTATGTGCAGTAAGCAGTACATTTTCGACCACGCATACAAAGTAACAATTGGAATAATGCCACTCAGTTAGGAGCAGTATCTCAAGTTAGGCGCTCGCAAGCACCTGTAAATAATAACGAGCGAACTGACTGCGCAGTGCAGGAATAATGTCGGTGACTTGAGCAGCAGATCCTGAGCTGGGGCACCGTTAGATGTCATGCGACACTAAATGTCAACGCTAGAGGAGTGCGCAGAAGCAGGGGTGGGCGCACGGTCGGCACATGTGTGAGTACGAGAACACAAATTTCGAAACTGATCACGAATATCTGAATGATTCTGAATTGGAATCAACACAACACCAAGTGAATTTATTACAATCAAGTGGGAACTTATCACAATATTTGCCACAAGCGATCGGGTCGTGGCCTGGCAACAAAGAATGCAGTATGTTTATGGAAGAAGTAACTGACCATGGAAAAGTAGGGCCTAGCAAAGCACACAGTGAATCAAAACATATACGGTACTCGGCTTCGTCATTTCCGACCCCTGGCACTCAGTGTGTAACCCGCAATCTTGTGAGTGATGGTTGGCCAACCAATGTGTATGTATATCCCAAAAATGGAGTCAGCGCGTAGCAGAGGATACCGACATACCATGGAGGGGAGTGATGAGAAAGGAGGAATTGTGGAACCTAAGGAACTTATTGAAACTGATATGCCGAGTGAGCAACATGGGAGTTTAACGTTCGGACTTCGGGGGCCGATTATTACGGAATCCGTGACTGACATTGAGCCTAACGCTGTCACGTGTAACCCATCTCAGGCGGCGGTATATAGGATGAAACCTAATTGACTAGCGGAGTAGGAACCTAATGGCATAGTAGAAAGGGAACTTAGTGAACTAATGGATGAATGGAACCTAGATGGATCCCGTTCGTACTTTGGGGGCCGATTAATAGGGCTTCATGTCCGATAATGGCTCTAATGCCAGCACGGTCACAACTGAACTCGCGAATTTTCCTGAAGCCTAGTTAATAGTCGAGGGCGATGGAGACTTATGTCCTAGCCTTATTCAAAATTGTATGTGTGTATCGGTTTACTTCTATGAATGTTGTTGCTGTTGTTGACGTTGATTCAAGGATTGTTGTAAGCGCTGAACCAGAAGAACCTGCGAGTGAAGTAGAAAACATAGCGAACCTAATAGAACTAAACCAGCTGATATTGTGAAAGGTTTAGTGTGCATAGTGGAACCAATCCGAGAACCAAGAAAATAAATTGAACCAAGACACTTAGCGGATGCATCCGAAAGAACTAAACTGGCTCCCACCAATACAGGACTGCCGTGTAACGCCCCTGTATCTTTTCAACCGACCGGGAAAGACCGCCCGTGGACACTAGTCAGGAATGAGGGAGACCTTCGGAACCCGGGTCATTCTGATTGTCCTAAAATTCGCCGTTCAAAATTTCGAAGCGTGTGTGTTTCGTAGTATATTTCAACCGGCCACGAAAGAACGCTCGGGAACACTGGCCAGGTGTGATGGAGGCCTTCGGGAAGTGAGCCGTCCTGATTGCCCTAGCTCCGTTCTAAAATACAACTTATATGTGGGACCAAAGTCGAATAGAGTTCGGACCTTGAATGTATATACCACACTGATCGAGGCGTGGCCGAGATGATACGGATCCTGTGGCTTGCGATAATAGAACTACAGTGATAGTACCTAGGTATGAAGCAGACCGATCCTTGGCGCGAATGAGTGGACCACACCAATTAGATATTGCATTGAGGGAGCTTTTCGCGCTAAACACCACGAGTGATAAGATAGAGCCCTTAGTTTTCCAAGGAACACCCGAATTGAAGCGAATGGTGTTGTTGGGACCGGAGTCCTGTTCAAAACTACCTCAGTGCGCATTGCAATCCTGCCTCAATACAGCTATGCACCGCCTAAGCTAGTGGTTTGAAATACCAGATTTCCCGAAAGGCCGGTTTTCTGCAAACGCGTCTTAGCAGTGTCAGAACAGATCTGTCATACACATCAACTGCTCCGAACACGTGTGGATGCAGCACCCCGGATCGATCAACAGCGAGACGCTACCGGTTTGTCTAGGTTATTGGGTTTTACATCTGCGTTTCTGCACGCCATGCAAGGAATACATGTTAGTAGCTGTATCTTAAAATGCCTTGAAGGCCTGTTAGAGATAGTCGTTAGGGTAATTGATTCAATGAATATTGAGCAAGCGATCACAGAGGCATACCGATTCCGGGTCCCCATTCTCCAAACATTAACGTACGTGAAGAACGACATAATCCACGTTTCATGCCTACAGATGCATGTGTTTTCACTACCTACCATGGTAAATGGGATTATACCGGGAATTTATCAGCCGGCTATGGGACGGTTCGGAAGAAGCGAACAGTAACCATTAAGCAAAGTGGTAAATATGGGTTGCACAGCGCCCATGAGCGTATAGGGAACACAATTTAGAATGGTTGGAGATGGTCGTCAGTGCGCCATATTTGTTAGACCACCTAGTTACTGAATAAGATGAATCCGGATTCACGGCACCGGTGCTGTCACTAGATCGGATCATATACGCGGTAATAGCAAACGCTCTCATCAAGAAGATAGACAGTAAACAAAAACACGAAGAACTATTATACATACGATTGCTCTGGCTGCGCAAACGTGCTCAGAACGTCTGGCAGAGCTAGCCAATAGAGGACTTGGACGAACCTCTAAACTATGACCACGATGCAGATTTAACAAAGAGGAGCTTGAGTGGGTTGAGTGCGATACTTAGCGATACTAGCGAGCACGAATTCGACATGCCCGCAATAGAAATATTCGACGGCGACGATGTATCTGAACTAGACGTCTCTAACTTCGAGAACAATTATTGTCAATGAACGAAGCAACAATGCTGAAGGGGGTGGCCAAGCAACATCGATCGGGTGGGTACGGTCCCCCTCAGGCGCGCTACAATGGTACGTTGCAGGAGCAGTAGAATTGCTAAGTAAGGGAACTAAGTTAGCAGGGTTAGGCGTGATTTTATTAATCCTCCATCAAATGGAGCTAGCCTACGGAACCGCCACGCCTTTGACAGATCAGGCAGCTCGGTTGGGAGCAATGGTTAACGAATAGGTGGGAACTGTAATTGAACCTCGAGGGTTAATAATTACGGCTTCTCGATCTACCTTTCTGCCAATCATACTACGGGTTTCCCTGGACGTGTTACAACCTAGTAGGCAAGCAACGGCTATGGCGTGGTGCGTGTACACCACCAGAGGTAAACCGTGCCTGGGGAACTGTTGTCCCAACCCTAATTGTAATACCATGCCGGACTTTCAACAAAACGTTCAAGGGTTAGAAAGAGAATTAAGAAGCAGTTATCAAGGCATGTTCGATAGAAGTTACCACATAGCACTAATGTGCGAGTATTGCGAGGAGAATGTTCATTTTTGCGACGAGTCTAAGGCAAGGAAGAAGCGATTCTTGCCGCATTAGCAGTAGCGGCTGGAGTAGTAACACGATTCCTAGGTGTAGGGGTAACTTTTGCTAACGCTGTACATCGAAAAGATATATATATAAACAAACAAGTACTCGCGCATTACGTTACCGAGGTCCATCGTGAGCTAGTAAACCACGTTTTCGCCCCATTTTCCACTTTTCGGTTGACGCCGTTATGGAAGCCATGATGAGTGGGCACTTGTGACCAAAAGTGGTCGACGCCACGTTGCTAAACAACTTATTCCAGAAAAATTCTCGTATATTGCAGACAATATTTATACGTGAACCAGCACTGCAACGAAGCGAAAGATGTTTCGGTAGAGCCTACTGAGTTATTTGCTGTAGGGGACATCGCATCGTAGTTTACCAACGGCAAGTCAATGCGCTACACCACATGGACGCACCGCTGCTGATTAATGCTTTCACATACCGTACATACACCACTACCCACATTGATAGACACTGGCTCGGAAGTCCCGATACTATCAAAATTGTGCCAGCCATAAAGCAGGAGCTAGCACTGGATGGTAGCATAAGCGTGCCTTTACCGATCGAATCCATAAAGGTACAAACAGACTTTTTTGTTACCAGAAGCCACCATACCACTGAATTATCGGAGCTACCTTCATGTCTCAGTTACCGAAGTGCGTTATAAATTTTTGGGAGCGTTGCTTAGACAATGAAGAGGCCAAAATACCTTGCGCAGGTTTAGAACGCTACGACCTACCGTTAATTGCGGTGATATGTAGGAAGCCCACGAATTAGAGCCAAATACAGAAACATTTATCAACGCCATCCCAGAGATTGCCGAAACAGGCGTGGGACCAGCTCCTTTCGTACCCGCGCCTGAGATGACTGATATCGCAATTGCAATAGTACTAAGGAGTCAGCGCATCATACGCAACGCACCGATAACCATCTATTCAAGGCAAACCCTTGGACACACCGAAACAATGATCAACCCATCGATGCAGTTCTTAAAAGATACAAATCAAAACTTAATTAGGTACGAGCAACACCAGCAGGCTAAACAACTGAATAACATAACATTGCATTCCGAGAGGATCATTTAACATATCGAAGCAGGAAAACGCTTTATTGTTCTATTGACCACGACAGACCTCAAACGGTACTAAGTAAAATAGACTTTGATACAACGTTATTATCCCATTTGAGTTGAAACAATTGAAGACTGCGATCGCTGAGGGCACTAACGTATTTAGCACGCATGCTTTTGATTTACGGCGTTATACAAAACATCGACACCGCATAGAAATCGGTATGCTAAATCAAGCAGGCACCGTATCGACTAGCACATTCCTTGGGCTTAGGAATGAACTAAATAGCATCCTAGATGCGGGTCTCAACACCATCGAGCTTACCTAGGGGTTCACTAATCATGTATGTACGAAGAGTGATGATTCGCTTCGGCTTTTGTGTAGACTTCCGGAAAGTTAACACCGTACCAGAACAGGATTCATGCCCTTTACCCCGCATAGACGATATATTAGGGTGCCTCCGCAATACTTAACTAATGTCTAGTTTAGATCTAAATAAGGGCGTCTGGCAATTAGATCTGGATCCAGAAACCAAAGACAAAACATATTTCGTAACGGTTCATGTTCAATACAAGTATATATAATGTCCTACCGTTTGGCTTAAATTCGTCCCCGGGAGCTTTTCAACGTTGCATGTCAATGATTTTGAAATGGCTTGAGTGGGAAAATGTTTAATATACATAGTTGACATCCTGGCATTTTCACCAACATTCGAGGCATACCAAGCGGATTTAATTCGAGTCTTCCATCGTTTTCGCTGAATAAATATAAAACTTAACCATTCAAATGGCATTTCGGACGGGACAGGTTAAAATACCTAGAGCACATAATTAGTACCGAAGGTGTTAAGCCGGATCCCGAAAAGGCAATAGCTATCGAGGAATTGTAGGGTCGGAAAGTTTGAAGCAACTCCAAAGTTTCCTGCGACTAGTGGAGTACTACCATAAATTCATACCGAATTATTCAGACATTTGCGAACCTTTAAACGAATTAAAACGCAAGGACATAGAATTCAAGTGGACATGTAGGTGCGAGGAAGTTCTCAAAAAACAAACAATCCATACTAAATGAACCGGTTCTGATTCATCCGGACTTCACGCAACCATTCATATTACGAACGGCCACTTCAGGATACGCTATGATTGCTGTACTATCACAGAAAGCTAAGCAAGGACTTAAACTGATCGCCTACGCTAGTTCGGCCTTATTTGATTATCAACGTAGGTGCCTCGTAATTGAGGCTGATGCGCTAGCAATTAGCTGGGATGCGTTAGATTTTTGGTACTACCTAGTGGGGTTCAAATTTCATGTAGAAACCGATTATAAGCCGATAAAGGCCCTGTTCGACAAACTGTTTAGGAATTCGCGTTTGTATCAATGGCATAGCGAAATATTGCTTGAATTTGGGGTTTTTGAGGTGCAATATCGCCCGGGTAAGGAAAACGGCAATGCCGATGCTCTTTCACGGTATCCTAGATCCCTATGAGGATCGTGGAATACTTAAGAAATTCTAGTGATGGCGCGAGCACAACCCATAGGAACCCGCCCACCAGCGTGCACTGCATGGTAGAGATAGGACTTGCCGTACCAGTAAGTACACCGTTAACATTAGGGATTGTGATTCCGCTTGCTACCAGTACAGCCGTTGGCGGCATGGGGAGTTCTGCTGTTTCTCCGGTGGTGCAAGCCAACCCTGTGATTATCCCATCCCGGTTAATCGCGGACACTGGAGTCATAACATTTCCACAGCCAAGTTGCGACAACAAGCGGCAACCTTATGCGCTGTTCCAAAAAAGCGGATACGAGGGAAACACCAGTAATGGCAGTGCACAGAACAATCTCGAGTTCCGGAGTCGGACCTCACGCTCGAACACCTGAACGAGCATTTCAAACAGAGTCAGAAATTAAACATTTAGACGCAACAACGCCAACACAGCAAGAATTTGATCGGCTCATGATGCATTATGCAACCGAGATAATACCATCAATTAGGATTGAGGACGCTCAAGATACACAAGAAAACATATATCTACCATTCTTTTCGGACCTCCCAGATTTCAATTTAGTACGACTTTTGCCGTACAGCCAGCGAAATGATTCGGAAGTAGGTCCGATCTGGTTGTTCCTATACAGCAAAACGCATCCTAAGACTGAGCTATGTGCCCTAAGAATAGAAATGAGCGCACACTATTTCTAGCTAGCCTAGGATACATGCATTTGTTACAACCAGAAGATATCAATTAAAAATTATGCGTCACTATTACTTTAGGACAAGTACTAAAGTACGAGCATAACACATATTGAGGGCATACTGGTCCCAACCGACTACTAGCTAAATTAAATAATGCACGGTGCACTCAAAAGGTGAACCCTGTGCCAATCCGCTAAAGACCGAATTTCTTGTTATACGAGGACCAGAAGACCTGCCCACCAAGTGCATTTTTGGAGCTGGTCAAACGCCATTAGGCAATAATTGATCGACGCATCCGTTAGGACGCCGTGGTTTTCGTCGCCCCACCGGCAGCACACTTGAACACTAATAACTTTACCGGGGAGGCATGGACTGAGGGGCTCCGAGCCAAAATGCTAGGTTTCAAGCAGCAGCACTACGCCCTGCGCGGTGTCATCTTGTTGGCCTGGCCAACGTCGCTAAAGGGACCCAACGCATAGGACGCGGCCAGACCGTTTACCAAGGCGAAGGCCGAAGACGATGGATCGAGCCCGTAGTAGCACCACTGTCTCAAAGAGACTTGCTAGATTTGGTCGACCACCATGTCCGGAACACCAAACTTTTCGGTATCGCAGGTGATCGGCCGCCATGGGAAGAAGATGGTTGACACGCTAATACCGTATCACGCATTTTAAGAAAGCATGCGTCATACAAGGGGTGAACGAGCATAAGGGTAATCTGAGATCACAATGTCCAGCGTTGATCGGTAAGAAAATAACCACACTGTAGGAAGCTAAGCGAGAAGAGCACGGCACTAAAACTGTGATTTATGTTGGCGAATTAAAGCGTTAATATATTTAGTGTATATTATAGATGGGTGACGACAACCGTCAGCGACGTAACAACAACGGAGGCGAACGAGCCGACGATGGATTCGGCGAACGACCACGACCGGTCGGACCGTTTTCTCCACCGGAGACAGCTTTATTTCGCCTACCGACGATCCCAACCTATCACGTTGATTTAACGAAACCGTATGTCGCCATCGTCTCACACGGCACCGATTGGCCGGAATTGTCCAACATGCACGAGGCGTCGGCTCCATTTAACAACGACGGCACCATGGCGAAAACTGTAGAGCAGCACTACCAGGTGAAAGTGCTTCTGGTCCTGGGCCTAATGGAAGCTGCGAAAGAACTCATAGAAATGATTGGGACGCCATTTCAGATCAAAACCAGGGCACTGGAACTAAAAGACGAACTGATTGACTACATCACGAAAGCTCGTCTCAAGCCATTGTTGGAGCACATTATGCGACCGATTTTGCTCCAAAAATTCGCCAATCCCGACTATGCTCGCATCCTGAAACTCACCAACGAGAAGCCGTTGCTCGAAGCAACTACGGATGCTTTTTGGGGCGTCGGACGCTCCAATGAGCAGCTTCAGCGGGGCGAAGCACCAGGGCGATGTCATAACGTTATGGGACGGTTACTCGAGGAGGTGCGTGAATACTGCACAACTGGATACGCTTGTTGGCCAAATGTCATTATCCTCGGAGATGCGTTGGCACTGCCACTGCTTGAAATGGCGGCCGAGAACAAGTGGGTTGTTTGCGGATGGCCAGACATCCAGTTGATAGGACTGATTCAACTCGCCAATGCCATCCTGACGTCACAAACCAAATGCATAATCTTGCTAGGCGGGTACCAGTACATTTACCGACAGGCGCCTCTTAACCAGCTCTATGCGACCAGCCCCAACGCAGCATTCAAGAAAATAAAGCGACATCTGGGGGTCCTATCCCGGCGAATACCACCGAAGGCACCCATCATCATCACGCCGCCGGCACCACGATGGGTTGCGACCAACCAGGATGCAGCGTCCTGGACGGTCGAGCTCAAGCAAGTAGTCGCCAACCATCGGCAGAAGCACGACAAACTCCACAACGTATACATCCCGAACTGGCCGACTGCATTCAATGCCGACGAAGCATGGACACGGAATGATCCACATATGGAGCGACTCAAATTCGGCGAACCGATGGTCTCAAATTACTGTCGTCTAAACTTTCGCAATTGGGTGAGCTGTTTGGTGCGCGACGCCGAGCTAGGACGCCTAACACAGTAATGGTCGCAGAATGATGGGACATAGGGTAAGCAAACATAGCGAACTAGGTACGAATTATGCAGCTTGAGGAATAAAATTAATCAGAAAAGAGGCAACTGGATGGCATGTAGGTAGGTAAAGCGAGCGACGCTTAAGATAGCGACCTAAAATACTATTGGTGAATAATCGCGGAATCTTTCAGAACTTATGAAGTGGAGACAACGGCGAGATAAAGCTGACAAGTTAAGCATACCGAACAAGAATAACAGACCCGGGTCAAAATGGCAATAATCGAGGAGTTCATCGGTATTAAGTAACTACTTCGTAATAAACCTAGGGTAAATTTAAGGGGCAAACTAATAACGAGCCACTTAGCGAATCTTTTAACTTATGGGGACCTCTGGGTCAGGGCACACCGGCAGCCGGACCTTTTCCTGGGCGTTGCCCTGAAAGTAGAATATTGGACTAATTTTCTATTTGGATACTTGGAGGTACTTGCTGTGGAATATGCGTATATATTTTGTAAAAAGGAACTTCAATTGTATATTACATTTGTTGGTTATATATATATATAACAAATAGTGGATATGGAGTAACCCATCTCGTTTTCGAAACCAAACTGATATAAATTTTATCACACACTATAAACCATGACAAAAAACTCTTTAAAATACCGAATAATAAGGGAGAAGGGACTTTTCTTGCACAGATCATAAAGAGTCATGTCGTCCGTCCACCTTCTTTGGGAAATTTCATTCTCACGAATTTTGCGGATCGTTATTTAAACCCAATACAAATTCGTTTCAAGTTGTAATCATTTACTACAATATACCACAAATTAATTTCAAATTCTGTGAAAATTTTTAAAAAATCCAAAATTTCAATATATATTTCAATTGAACTTATGGGCAGTACATAATAAGGAACCGTGGGCTAAATGTTCCTCATAAATTTTACATTTACCCATATTCTTCTCAAAAATTGGCTTGACTTGAATTGACTCTGAGTAAAGAGTCCAGTAAATTCAAAAATATATAAGAGACGTAACGGCCCGAATTTTGAGAAAATACGGGATATTGAAATCGGAACAAAGGGGGATTTTAACTTGACCGACGGCCGGATACCGGTGGAGCGTGATTCAACCATTCTTTGCTATGAAACTCTTTGCTGTTAATAAACAATAATAGACAATAAAATAAACAATTTGTACCCAACTTGTAATAGGTATAATCACGTCCACCCGCCGAGTTGGGTGGTGTGATTTTCGCTGTACAATGAAACTTCCATAATCTCGACAGTGCGTATCCAATCATTCCCAATGTAATAAAACTTTTGTGTATGAGTACGGAATGTTACCGTGTTCTGGAGAGAAGGCGGTGTGCACTCGGATGAACTGGAAACGGTGGTCAGAACTTCTCATGATCCTTTGGTCAATTTCGCGAATTTCGGTGCCATGAGGCTAATCTGGGTGCGCATGCCTAACATTGATATGTTGTAAGATGTATTATTTGGTGTGTATCAGGACGGGTCCCAGTTAACGCTCCAAACTATCGTCAAATTGGGTGGGATATGTTGACTTGATTTAGGCTCCGAAAGGACCTATCCTGGCACGCATATATGATAATTATGGAAAGGGTGCATAAATATGGATATACAGGTGTTTCGCATAGATCTATGTGCCCCGGCAAAGTGAGTGTTGGGTGTACATAGATCCCGGGGAAATAAATTCAATGGGCATTTCGAGGGAATCGACTTTTTCCGGGGGAAAAGGAAATTCTCAAATTTGGGTTCTACAAGAGGTTGAGAAAAATCCGGTTTACGAAACTATTATCGGGGCTTACAAAGGCTTTCAAATCGTGCACTTGGAACCACCTATCTCCTACTTGTAAACGTTAACCTCACCTAGGCGCTTAAACACCCATTTTTGTAAGCCAAAAAAGACAACAAATGTAATCAAAACTCGTCGATTTTTGGGGCTCTACGTCTCCATGAGCCCTTAGCTTTCTAGTGAAAAGCGGGCGCCCACCAATCCTCACGGGTCCGCTCAGGATCCGTATAGCCCATCTGGGATATGAGAAGCTTCCACTTCTGGCTCATAAGACGACGCCTATTGGATAAGCATTAAATTTCCCTATTTCGATTGTAGCCGACCTGTCAGGGCGTGGACGTGATCCCGTCCCCGGCCGCCTACCATTCACCGTTCATCTCAAATATCCAATAAACCATAAAGCCCTGATAAATTTAAAGCGCCCGAAGCGCTGATATATTCTACAATATATAAAACCTGGCGCCTACCAGCTCGAGGTTTAGGTCTCTTGGCACTCTTCGGCTAGCTGTGTACGTTCTTTTTCTAGTATTGTGCCAAGCGACGGTTCCGTTTCGGCGACGTTGTTACGTTTCGTTGTCGACTCTTTTATGCTTACATATAATTGTGATTATATATGTATTTGAAATTTAAAATTTTAAAGTTTTCTAGGGAAGTCAGAGACACAAGGTGAGTAAAAGAGACAAGGATAGGTAGGCACCGGATATAAAAGTAGACTGTGCGAGGCGGCATCGGAGCCAGTCGAGAGTTTTGTTTTAAAATTTGGTGTCTTAGTTTTGGCAGTTGTCGCCATTTTCCCTTGTGTTTTCTTGTTCTAGTCTTTTGTATTTTAAATTTTTCTTTTTCAAATTTCCCAGGTTGCCTGTCGCCGTGCAACCACTGGAGAGTCCCTCCTGGCCGTACGTTTTCAAATTTAAATCCCAGAGCCGCCCTTGCGGGTGCTGGAGTGTCCGGCGGATCCTCCTCGGGCACGTAAGTGCCCGCGCCCGTTAGAATCAATTTAGTCGCTTAAGATCAGGCATGCTCCAAATGACTCTCGAGTGGTTCCCCCACTCATCGGGCAAGATTTTTGTTATAAATGCCTGATGGGTGGATATTCTACAAATAAGTGATGTGACTAGGGCTTCGGGAATAAATAAGACAGAAAAGGGAAGGGGAGGCTACAGTAACGCGGGATGTGGGAAAGCTGCTGAAGATTATAGGTCGACATGGAGGCAGCCGCGACCGCCGCCGGCCAGCAATCTAGCTCAAACGCCAATGAAGTAACCTGAAAATTTCGAGCACTGCTCTTATGAGATTTTCGACCAGCTAGCAGTTGACCACTCAAAGCCCAAAGTGGGTGCTCTTTCGCCGTGTAGCCACGGTAGGGAGCCTCTGTGATTTTGAACAATAATCCTAGGGTCTCCGCGGTTCCGCAGCGTGTCACCATGACTGCCCTCCCTTTTCTTGTTTGTATTTGTTCTCTATCGGCTCCACCGAAAAATTGTAAGTAGCCGAACGGCAGTTTTCGTCAACAGGAAAACTTTTGAGTTCACGATACGCTGGCGGTGAGCGGGTGGCTCAAGAGTAGACAGGTCAATTATATAGGTGCGAAAAGGGTCTTAGTGTCAGGAGGATCACACAGAGCAAAGGACGCGAAAATAGACCTGGTTGATTGCAAACTAGGTCAAGGAAAAGAGATCCATCGGAGTAACAAAAAAGAGGCCTCAGATGAAGATACCTTTAAATTTTGAGACCGTGTCCTCGAGTTGATTTTTTTATACTATTGAGTAGGAACCAACATGCAAAAAACTTGGGCGTGTAATATAACATGCAGTCACGATAGGAAGCCTTGTCATATCTGATAGACAGTAACCTTAGTTGGGCAGACCCGTCCACTACTGCAAAGTGACGTGTCACAACCCATTGGACGGTACCTGTTCCGAACTTGCTTCATCGGTAAGGTAGTTTTCAAGCTAGTAAATACAAAAATTTTATATTTTGAAGGCCTTTTTTTAAAAATATTCGTTCAGGAACGTAAAGTATGTATTTGCAAATGACCTCGGTTCTGAGACGTAGCGTTGCCTGGAGAGGCTGAAAAATCACGAACAGGAGAAAGAGGTGGATTCAGCTGTGACCCAATGAGTTGTTCTATGGAAAGATCGCCGAGGCCGCTCCCTCATAGTCGAGCCTCTGCCCTAGGGAGATCGTAAAGGAGCATACCTCCCAAGCTTTATTCAAAAATTCAAGACTTGGATTCTCACGCCGTGGAACCACTATAGTATCTTCGTCGGAACCTTACTTTGTACATCAGATAGTAGGAAGGGCAAGCAACGTCGTCCTGTACCCCAGGAGACGCGTCATTGCCCCCGAATTTAGTACCTCCGGTCGCTCCCTATTCAGTCTCGTCGTAAGTCGTTTTCCTGCTGCAAACTAGAATTTTAACTCATAGCCACACCAATAGCGACAGGGTGTTCACATGTTACTCCAGACTTTGTTCGAAGTGCTGAAAGGAATGTCATAGATGTGAATGGAAACACGGGTGCCTACAAAGATCAAGTAACTGTGGATCGCCGCTCAACTATTCGGGGACACATAGGAGTGGAAAAAATTCAGTGGGGAATTAAAGTCTCGCACCATCCGCTAATCGGAACGACCCCAATGAAAATTCACGCATTGTACTGTGGTTTAGGTACTCTGCGCGATACCTTGCTCGGTCTTGTGAATAATGGTTCATTCTTATCGTGTGTGTAAAATTTTACTTCTATATTTACTACGCAAATGAATAAAGTGTTGCTGTGTTTACGTTAACAGTAAGCGATAAGTATCATGGTCAGAGATTTGTAAGGCATGTTCTAGGTTGGAAATTTGGTTGAGAAGACAGTAATACGACGTTGAACCGTCACTATAAAATTTGGCATGAGATTACCTTGTGAACAATTTCTAAGTAAGATAACGTGCCCTGGGATCAGCTCTCAGGCGCGTCAAATAGTTATTTTTACGATACGATTCAGGTTAGGACAACTGGGGTCCAGAAATAAACCCACTCTCGTAAGCCCAAGACAGGGGGACACTAGATGATGTGGAATTCTGGGAAGATGAGGGAAAGAGATACGAAGTCAATCTAATACCAATACCGTCAGCCTTACTATTTGTGAGCAGGTTTAACGGTTGACGCTCCCTCAGGGGTAACGTCATACCGCTAGAACGTGGGTTAAAATAGGGGTTAGGACTAAAAACATCGGGAAACCCGCTGGCAGTCTACTAAGCAAACCGTTTGGCTTAGGTTACCCAGCGGTGCACCGGGGAGTCGGGGAAGGTTCTCCGTGCGTCTGGGGAATGGTGGTGCAGCTGGGATCCCGTAGGGCCAGAACAGGTCTTAGTACACAATTACAGTCTGATAAAGCGGATTATTCATAACAAATAGCGCTAACTTCAACGAAGTTAAAAATACTTTACCAATTCATACTTGATCAGATACGTACGCACTAGAAGGGGTATCTGGGAATTTGGCTCAGGAACATCGGTTTTGCTTAATCTCCGTAGTGGGCTTGACCTTAACGTTCAGTAGTGTCCTATTGCACTGTGCTAAGGACTAAACTATCGCGTAACGATCCAGAATGGATCTGTTACACATACATAGGTTTTTCTGGAAGTTTAACACAATATCTAGATTGTGCATATTCGTGGGTTTAGGGTTACTGAACCCGTTGTGTAGAATATAGTTGGTTTACATTAGTTTGGTATAAATGAAACTACGTTCGCTCCGTTTCGCCCTCGCATGCGAGTTATATTGAAATGCTGCAGCGACACTTTTAACTGTTTAATGTGGAAACAAACATAGCTGCTTCACTTTCATAAATTAACTTTACATGATGATGCCGTAGAAAATTTCACCCTGGGCTCTCGAAATTGGGGCCTACCGTTAAAATGATCCAAGCTAAAACCGAGTACTCCCACTTTGCAAAAGTTTGGGCCCCCCGGTTCATCGCCTGTGCATTTTTTTGTTTCCACTCAGTAAAAACACTTTCGAAGTACATAAAATTTGATTACTAAAATTCTTTCCTGAACCGAGGCCAAAGACTGGAAATTTTTTCAAAACTTGATTCAAAATAGCTTTTTCTCTTCAATAAAAGCGTTTTAGCAGTGTTTCTGACACGATGTTAACCATTTTTCTTATGGCAAAAATGGACGCCCCTGGTAAGATTTTCAGCGAATGGAGAGCTCAGTCACTTTAGTGTTAATGTAAGTAAATATACGAAACAGATGTGATACAACTATTTTAGGGGTTGGAGATTTTTTGGACGCTATGGTAGGGTTTAAGGAGAAAAGCTATAATTTATGTCTCATCTTTTTGCCGTCTATAGTTAATTTTTCAGGGAGGGTCTCTTAGCAACTACGAGCTGACCAAGGCTATAGAAAGTGCACATCCGCTAGTTCCGTTTTATGTTCTGCACACTATGGATTTGGTGAAATGGTTTCCGTCCAGCGAATGTACAGATTCTCTTGAAATGTTGTCGAATTTTGCAGTGATCGAAGAAGGGATCCATGTTCTTGATCAAACCGTATATTCGACCGAACAAGGCTACCAGTTGTCGATAGCTAACTTGTTCAACGATAAACTGGCGGTGGAAGAACTTGCCCACTGTAACAAATCGCCCGATGAAATTCATGCACTTGCTGCAACTCATAAGGCCCGATTTATTGATGACGACGAACGGGAATACCTAGAGCCGTTGTTGCCGCATCTTATGCGGCCAGTGTTGCTGAAGAAGTTCGCCTTATCCAATTACAAATCAGTTTTGATAAGCACCGGCGATGCCCATATTTTAGAAGCGAACGCCACCGATTCATTTTGGGGTGTTGGACTTGGTCCGGATGAATTAGCGGAAGGCTTTCGGCCAAAGACTTGTTACAATCACATGGGTCGTTTGTTAGAGGAGTTGCGTGATCACTATGTTGGGGGAAACATAGGATGGTGGACAACAGCCGTCATTGGCGACTCTATGGCAATGACATTACTGGGCCTAAATGCTCTGACGCGCAACTGTCTTGTTGTCGCTTGGCCGGGGGCTTCATTGAGCTTTCTGATACGAATTGCGCGATGCATATGTGTTCCACAAGTTCGACGGATTGTAATCATTGGGGGGTATTCTAATGCCATTCACAAGCAAGATTATGGGACTTATCGTCTTATAGGACTGAATAAATATAAGAAGCTTACTATTCGAGTTCTCAGTTATTTGAACCATATTTTGCCTCCAGGTGCTGCTGCCACTGTTACGCCTCCACCACCTTCAATATTTTGGTCATCACAGCTAGACATTCCACAGGTTGCTGCCACCGAGTGGACAGCAGATTTGAGGAACACTCTTGAAGAGGCAAAATCCAAAAGATCCTACTTTCCAAATGTTAGCATAGCCGATTGGCCCACTGAATTATTGGTGGAACATGCCTGGACTCGTTTAGATGGCTCTTGTCGATCGGATACCGACGCCGTGGTTTCATCACTGTTCTTGCGCCATCTAGTTGCATTGATAGACATTGCCGAAACAGTAAGTTTGGTGCGGTTGAGTTTTTATTGTTATCATTATTAGCTCAGGGACTTAGTTGAAGCTTTCGACTGGCTTTAGCGATATTTAAAAAAGCCTTTGAGAAGATATTTCTGGCCTATTGCCTGGTAGCTGCTGCTAAAACTAGGCTTGGGTCAAGCTGTAACTGAAGTTTCCATTTTTGGGCTTCTATGTGGTGCCTGAGAATGATTATGAATTTCAGTGTCTTGTGCGTGAGAGCAACGATTTCCAAAAAAGTTCTACACGATCGTTAAAATATATTTTTCGTTGTTAATGAAATATTATTATGTTACAGGATGTCCTCCCTCTGAAAAATGTAAAGTTCTGGAAAATCTTTAGTGCAGTAAATCGTGAAAACTGACGGCTTTGAGTGGATTATACCTATAATGCTGGACCTGATCCCAGATTATCACACTTTCTCCTGGCTTTCCCAAGCTGCCGGAGATGGAACTGAATTTAATAACAATGTATACGTAGCGCAACCAAACGACTATTTTAGCCATCTTTAGCCGGACATTTCTAGCCCGCAGATATATTTGTTGTCGCACAAGAATTACTATGAGGAAGCCAAAATAGATGGTCATCTCCTCCGTTGGAGTCTCTTTTCTGGTGAGAACGGCCTCTTGATTTATCGGAACTCGCGTTAAATAAACTGCGAGCACACCAGGCAAACCAACTGTAATTTTGGAAATGTCTTGGAAAGTAGACCTGGAAAATGGTCCCCCGGACCACTAACCAAGCCTCAAATCAGTGTGAATAACACCAGTATTTCCTCTAAATTTAGGTTCTACAAATGTCTAATACATTCGCTTTATTAAGCTGTGAAGTAATTTTTTTTATGCATTTTTATTGAAATTATGATCAAAACCTCTGAAAAGTGAAATTTGGCAAGCGTTTCTTACATTCAGATTAAGGCTCTTGTCAGATAATTTTGTTTCATTATTTAAGATTTATCATAATTTCGTATGCCCAAACTAGGATCTCAATATAGAAATGGCTTGGCGAACCGTCCTGGGTACCGGATAATCATTATAGACTGCTGCGATACTTTTCTTTGGATTTTAGTGTTTAGTAAACACATGTCTAAACTTATTAAATTGATTCATTTTAATTTCGACTATTTATGTGCGGTATGAATATGGTGGACGTAATAGTTTGGCCTACAGTCGAGATGTCATTACTTGTATCCAACGGAGATTGAGACTCCGATTCATATTGACACAAATATTAGTATCTCACAGTTAGGTTGACACAGAGCGAATGTAGTTTCTTCAAGAGCAGTTGTCATTAGTATCTTACAATTAGGTTGACACAGAGCGAATGTAGTTTCATCAAGAGCAGTTGTCCTTAGTATCTCACAATTAGGTTGACACAGAGCGAATGTAGTTTCTTCAAGAGCAGTTGCCATTAGTATCTGACAATTAGGTTGACACAGAGCGAATGTAGTTTCATCAAGAGCAGTTGTCATTAGTATCTCACAATTAGGTTGACACAGAGCGAATGTAGTTTCTTCAAGAGCAGTTGCCATTAGTATCTGACAATTAGGTTGACACGAGCGAATGTAGTTTCATCAAGAGCAGTTGTCATTAGTATCTTACAATTAGGTTGACACAGAGCGAATGTAGTTTCATCAAGAGCAGTTGTCCTTAGTATCTCACAATTAGGTTGACACAGAGCGAATGTAGTTTCTTCAAGAGCAGTTGCCATTAGTATCTGACAATTAGGTTGACACAGAGCGAATGTAGTTTCATCAAGAGCAGTTGTCATTAGTATCTCACAATTAGGTTGACACAGAGCGAATGTAGTTTCTTCAAGAGCAGTTGTCATTAGTATCTCACAGTTAGGTTGACACAGAGCGAATGTAGTTTCTTCAAGAGCAGTTGTCATTAGTATCTCAGAATTAGGTGGACACAGAGCGAATGTAGTTTCTTCAAGAACAGTTGTCATTAGTATCTCACAATTAGGTTGAGACAGAGTGGATGTAGTTTTTCAAGAGCAGTTGTCATTAGTATCTCACAATTAGGTTGACACAGAGCGAATGTAGTTTTTTCAAGAGCAGTTGTCATTAGTATCTCACAATTAGGTTGACACAGAGCGAATGTAGTTTCATCAAGAGCAGTTGTCATTAGTATATCACAATTATTTTAACACAGAGTGAATGTAGTTTCATTAAGAGCAGTTGTCATTAGTATCTCAGAATTAGGTGGACACAGAGCGAATGTAGTTTCTTCAAGAGCAGTTGTCATTAGTATCTCACAATTAGGTTGACACAGAGCGAATGTAGTATCATCAAGAGCAGTTGTCATTAGTATCTCACAATTAGGTTGAGACAGAGTGGATGTAGTTTCTTCAAGAGCAGTTGTCATTAGTATCTCACAATTAGGTTGACACAGAGCGAATGTAGTTTTTTCAAGAGCAGTTGTCATTATTATCTCACAATTAGGTTGACACAGAGCGAATGTAGTTTCATCAAGAGCAGTTGTCATTAGTATATCACAATTATTTTGACACAGAGTGAATGTAGTTTCATTAAGAGCAGTTGTCATTAGTATCTCACAACTAGGTTGACACAGAGCGAATGTAGTTTCATCAAGAGCAGTTGTCATTAGTATCTCAAAACTAGGTTGACACAGAGCGAATGTAGTTTCATTAAGAGCAGTTGTCATTAGTATCTCACAACTAGGTTGACACAGAGCGAATGTAGTTTCGTCAAGAGCAGTTGTCATTAGAATCTCACAACTAGGTTGACACAGAGCGAATGTAGTTTCGTCAAGAGCAGTTGTCATTAGTATCTCACAATTAGGTTGACGCAGAGCGAATGTAGTTTCGTCAAGAGCAGTTGTCATTAGTATCTCACAACTAGGTTGACACAGAGCGAATGTAGTTTCGTCAAGAGCAGTTGTCATTAGTATCTCACAACTAGGTTGACACAGAGCGAATGTAGTTTCGTCAAGAGCAGTTGTCATTAGTATCTTACAACTAGGTTGACACAGAGCGAATGTAGTTTCGTCAAGAGCAGTTGTCATTAAGTGTAGTCACCTGTAACAGGCTTTATGTTGGATAAAACTATTAATGCTGTTGAGCCGCTGAGCCTTATAATGGTGGGTTAGTAGGAGTGAAGGGACCGCTATTAAATCTGCTTGTCACAACACCCTATAATTGGTTACCTGAAGTCATAAAAAATAACGTATAACCAAGTAAAAAGTAACGGGAGACGAAATTCATTCTCTACATCAGGTTCGTCGATAGGCGACCTCAAACCCATAAAAAGGTATGACACTCTCACATTGGATTCTGGGTGGCCACACCATTGTAATCAACGTACCGAAAAACCTAAATGCTCAGACAGCGATATATATAACCTACAACACTAATGACAGACCCTGGAGATCCCTGTCCATAAACCCATTGAAATATTCGTCCTGGACTCTAGATAACCAAAGCATGGTATGCAGCATACCGAGCAACGTAGACAATTCTTAGTGTCTTGAACGCAATATATATATCGAAACAAATGACACGCTACGTTTTGGAAATAGGATCGGCGGACCATAAAACTTTTGATATCTTTCAATGTGTGTATTTCCAGTAAAGGGGTAGACGAGGCCAGAGATTGCTCCCACAAAAAGTTATGTTTACCAAATTTTTAATCTTGATTGACTAATTCCGGCAAGTGTTGATCCTTGTGACGCATCTGCCATGAGACATGGGCGGCGAAACACAGGCGCCCCGTGAAAATATTTTGCAAAGAACCCTTGAAACAGTTATTCACCCTTTTGACTCAGATGAGGTCGGAGATCTTAGTGTTCAAACTTAAGCGCACATCATCGTCATCTTTCCTATCAAATTTTATCAAAATCCAGCGATAAAGATGATGTGAGTTGCCCTGGAAGAGAGAAAATTTTCACGATTCTCCCACTGGCGCCATTACTTTTAAAGTACCGAATTTTTTCAATTTAATCTATAAGAAAATATTATTAGCCTTTCCAAATAATAGTTTCTACAAATATTTTTGTCTGTTGTGGTACTGGGAGCCGGTGTATACACCAATAAATAAAGTAATACCTCAAAGGCAGAAGCCGATGATATATATTATCATTTGCTTCTCTAATTGCTTCAAATAGATGTTTTTGTGAAGTTATAAGCAAAAAGTTATGATTAGTGGCGGAACCAAGGCATTTTGTGCAAAATGGGTGCAGATTTCACAATGAAAATTTTTGCAGCAAGTTTAAAAATTCACAAAACACCTAGGCCGACCGCTTTATGCGATTTTTCGCCGAACCCCAGTGATAGAAAACGTTAACTTATTGAAAGATAAAGTTGAATTTGGAGTCTGAAAATATAATTTAGCAGCTAATTTTAGTTTTAACTATCTGTGTTAGTTTAAAAAACAGGTGTCTTTTTCAAGGGCAACTTGTTTTCACCGGCTATATCTAGCGCCCAACAATCTTTTCAAAAGTGGGAAACTTTGGGGCTGCCTCAAGGAATTTCAAAGTTGCTGGAATAAATTTTTGGTCAAACTCTCATATGTTTGCATATTTTCGTGTCCTTGTAACTAACGGAGCGAACGTGGTTTCATTTTTGATGTATCATTTTGTTTAATCACCTATAACAGGCTGTGTTTGATGTATATTCAACTCTAAAACCTTTGAAACCCTGAACCCATTGAAAATCCCACCTTGTCGACTCTAAACCTATGGAAAACAACTGAGAACGCATCAAGTACTATTAGTAGATAACCAAACCATCGTATTCAGCGTACTGCAAACCTATATAGACAATTCTTGATGACTGTACGCAATACGTGACCAAACAACTGAAGACAGACCATATTCTGGAAATCGGGTTCACTGACACTAAATCCATTGAAAACCCATGAAAAAGCATGAAATAACCAATTCATTGTAGTCAGGATACCAAAAACCTATATAGATAATAATTGAACCATGGAAAGCCCATGAATGAAAAGGCTTGAAATAAACACGCGGGAATCAAGATAACCAAATCATTTTATTCAGCCTTAAGAAATCCCTATATATATATAGATCATTGTTGATGCCCTGCACGCAATGCATAATCAGACAAATGAAAACACATTTTAACGACCAACAACACGGCGAAATCTGAAAAATGGCCTTTTTTGCAAAGCGTCCAGGAACCATATTTGGGCCCACCGCTGCCCATGAGGTGGTCTCACAAAACAGTCGTAGTCATCAAAGTTGTAGATCTCGATGAGCTGATTCTACATGGTGCTACCATTGTTGGCATTCAAATGGATGGCACACCCTCGTCACTTTTGCTACCGAAAAAAAAATTTACCTAAATCCACCCTTCTAAATATGAGTTATGAATGACAGAAAAAGTTAAAAAAGAAATTTTCACGGTTTTGCTGCATTTTTTGAAAGTGCAACTACTTTCGAACATGTTAAAAAATCGAACGCAAGTGTCGAACATTTCCGCAGCCGAACGTCCAGAGTTTATTTGATGAAAATGTTACTGATTTAAATAATATATCTATAAATTAAAATTAGCAGTTGAAACGCTGTTGAAACCAGTTATTAGTAACAACAAGAGTGCATTAGCGAAGAGTATGACACTTCCCTGCATTCTAATGTAGACCCGGGTTGGATAACGCGGCCGTTGTCGGCCTGACCTACCTCATATCTGGGGGTCGCCATGCACAGACCGCCCTCATTTTGGCACGTATGTGAGATCCGCGTTTTGAGGTGGGGTCAATTGAACCGGTAGCTGCTTATAAACAGCCCCCCTTAAAACTGGGGTGGTCGTGGGGTCCAAGCTGAAGGATGTCTGTCCGTGACGACCCCCCACCAAAAAATGAGGGAGGTCAGGCAGAAAACGCTCGCGTTATACAACACTTGTCTGCATTAGAGTGCAGGGAATCGTCATACTATTCCCTAATACACTCTTGGTAGCAAGAAATTATTTTTACTGGATTTTGGTTTTATATTGGCATATCATATTATAATTTTTTGTAGATGACGTCGTCGCATAGCAATTTGGACATAGAGAAAACACCATCGAAACAAGCAGTGGACTACAGCAAGCCCTTTACAATTGACTGGTTCAAACCTGTCGAAATTTTCGGCAACAAAGGCACACGGTGTTCAGATCTGTCGAATTTTGCCGTAACAAACCAAAAATTTGATATCCGAAAATGTCGAGTGTCCTCGGCCGAGCAAGGCTACCATCTCCTCGTTGCGTTGTTGTTTCAGAATCAAGCTGCCGTTAACGAGTTCAAGGAATGCTCCGAGAAGAAATCACCGGAATCGCTTCGGGTGCGCGGTGAGTTTCATATAGCGACTTCTCTTACTGTCGACGAACAACTGTTGCTCAACTCGTGGAGAATCGACATTATGCGTTCGGTTCTATTGAGCAAATTCGAGATTCCGAAATATCGGCAGATATTACTGGCAACCGGTCGGTCGCAACTTGTGAACGCAGATCCCATAGACTCGTTTTGGGGTGTTGGTTTAGGCCCGGTGCAGCTGGCCGCCGGGGTTCGTCCCAGCAACCATTGCTACAATGTTCTCGGGCGAATGCTGGAACAACTGCGTTCGTATTACGCCAACGGGACAATGAGTTGGGCAACAACCTTAGTACTCGGCGACTCGCTACTTTCTCCGAAACTTGTTGCTGACGCTAAATCTCGGGGCTGGTATGCATTTGCTTGGCCACGAGCGACGCTTCGCTCGCTGTTGTCATTGGCGTTGTCCCTTGTTACTCCACAAACACGACGTGTCGTCTTTGTAGGCGGATTCTCGAGATTGCCAACCAACGCCATCGTGAAATCATTGTTTTTCCCTTTTGCAGTTCTCGGTCATACTATGCGAACTAACAACGGCATGGCGATAGTTATGCCACCGCCCAGCGGTCATGGACTTGATGAGAAGTTGGATGTATTCCGTACCGGTTTACACAAGCGACAACCCAAACCAGGAGCAGTTGGACTTTTATGCATTACAATCCCCGATTTGTCGCCCGAACTGAATCAGAACGATTCCTGGGCAGAGAATAGTTTATTTATCGATGACCATCAAGACTGCAAAGAAACAGTATTATCCTCTTTGGGCGAAGCTCGTTTGATGAAGTGGATCGATGACTGTGTCCACAGGAATTATTCGCGTGATAGCTCACCTGTTTTCGCCGAGCCACAAACCGCTGATGCTTTAAAACAAACTTGTTGGGATTAATCTTGTGTAAGTCGACTGCTAATTGAAAAAACTTTTTGTGGTGATCTTGACAGAAAGTGTGACTTGGTCAGATGAAATATCATAAACAACCGTTTCAATCTAGACCGGCACAGAGTTGGAACCTCTAAACCAATCGATACTGGGGTAGGCAACATGAAATGGCACAGAAACACATACTTTTCCAGTCAGTATTTTCAGGCGTTGTGAGCTCATTCCGGCCGAGTTTGCCAAATTTTCCGGGGGCCGGCCTCAGGATGGTTGCTTGGAAGTGATGATCGGCGACGGCCCAAGGGCTTCGAATCAGGATAACGCAACTTTGCTGTGGTTGGACTTGAACTATTATTGCGATAGAGGAACATTTGTGCACAGTTGTAGTCAAGTCAAAAGTATTGCTCTGTGAAGTCAGCGAATATTCAATATTGCACATTAACATGGTTGATATGACAAATGCGAACCAGGAATTCGGACTTGTATGATGCGTTGACTTGTATGATGATTGAGTTCTTATTCGGACTTGTATGATGCGTTGACTTGTATGATGATTGAGTTCTTATTCAGACTTGTATGATGCGTTGACTTGTATGATGATTGAGTTCTTATTCGGACTTGTATGATGATTGAGTTCTTATTAGGACTTGTATGACGCGTTGACTTGTATGATGATTGAGTTCTTATTCGGACTTGTATGATGCGTTGACTTGTATGATTGAGTTCTTATTCGGACTTGTATGATGCGTTGACTTGTATGATGTTTGAGTTCTTATTCGGACTTGTACGATGCGTTGACTTGTATGATGTTTGAGTTCTTATTCGGACTTGTATGATGCGTTGACTTGTATGATGATTGAGTTCTTATTCGGACTTGTATGATGATTGAGTTCTTATTAGGACTTGTATGACGCGTTGACTTGTATGATGATTGAGTTCTTATTCGGACTTGTATGATGCGTTGACTTGTATGATTGAGTTCTTTATCCGAACTTGTATGATGCGTTGACTTGTATGATGTTTTGAGTTCTTATTCGGACTTGTACGATGCGTTGACTTGTATGATGTTTGAGTTCTTATTCGGACTTGTACGATGCGTTGACTTGTATGATGTTTGAGTTCTTAATCGGACTTGTACGATACGTTGACTTATATGATGACTGAGTTCTTATTCGGAGCTTGTATGATGCGTTGACTTGTATGATGTATTGAGTTCTTATTCGGACTTGTATGATGCGTTGACTTATATGATGACTGAGTTCTTATTAGGTCTTGTATGATGCGTTGACTTGTATGATGATTGAGTTCTTATTCGGACTTGTATGATGCGTTGACTTGTATGATGATTGAAGTCCGATTCGGACTTGTATGATGATTGAGTTCTTATTAGGACTTGTATGACGCGTTGACTTGTATGATGATTGAGTTCTTATTCGGACTGGATGATGTGTTGACCTGTACTATCAAGTTCTTATTCGGACTCGTACGATGCGTTGACTTGTATGATGTTTGAGTTCTTATTCGGACTTGTACGATGCGTTGACGATGATCAGAGTTCGAGCTTTTATTCGGGCTTTGATGATGCGTTGACTTGTATGGATGATTGAGTTCTTTTATTCGGACTTTTGCTTACTGCATGCGTCTTGATTCCTTGTATGGATGATTTGAGTTCTTATTTCGGACTTGTATGACGCCGTTGACTTATCTATTTGTCCCATGTCCCCACTTTTTTTCCAGTTTCTTATCCGGGGCTTGTATGATGCGTTTGACTTGTATGATGATTTGAGTTCTTATTCGTGCTGCACGATGTGTTGACTATATGTATGATGTCAGTTCTATTTTCGGGCTTGACAGTGATGCGTTGACTTGTATTGATGATTGAGTTCTTATTAGGACTTGTATGACGCGTTGACTTGTATAGATGATTTAGTTCTTATTCGGAACTTGTATGATGCGTTGACTTGTA